>WBMW01005910.1:321475-425038 GCA_013396635.1 Penelope pileata
GATGGGCTGCTGAGGACTGATTTGTAAGTAAAATGGGTAGTGTACACAGAATAGCAATGATGGAATTATTCACATAAGGATTTGATTGGCATAACCTTTCTTCAAGGGTCCAGAAGAAGCATTAAGCTCAGCAGACCAGGATATAAACTAGGTCCAGACAGCACAATATGGCACATTTCAAACATTACCTTGCAAATTCTAAAGTGGAAGATGCCTGCAAAGATTTCACAGCTTAATTAATTTTGTGCTGTAGATAATTAGGATCTTCTGTTTTGGTGAAAACAGGAACTAAAGCTGCAGTGCTCATGATGCTTACCTATAAAACGTATTATTCTTCGAAGCAGTGGGTTCAGGTAGCAGCACTCTCCAGTCAAAATAGTTTTCTCTTGAATAATTAGGGTTTCTCTGGTTGACTTTATGAAATACATGGATATCTCACCAATAAAAATCTGTCAGGAAAGGGAAAGGAAAGGAAGGTTAAAAGTGACATAAGCAAATATTTAAACACAGGTGTCTGGTTCCAGCCCACACCGTGTGTTTTGGAACACACCATTTTGTTTTGCACACTGCACATCCACAGTGAGCCTACACCACTCATTTCAGCTCTACTGACATGACCCAGCTCCCAGCCAAGAAAGGGAACTGCCATTCTCATGCTCACTGGCAAGGCACACCCAATATCAGGCTTCTTATTCTAACTTGTGGGATACAGGGATACAGGCTTCATCATTACTGTGGATCACGGAAGCTCTTATTTTTACTGTGATTAACACAGAATTTGCCACGTCCTGGGATTCACACTTAAAGTTTACTGTCAGGACAGGTTTCACGGGCAGAAGGCTTCTACCCATGCAGCAAAGTGGAAGATGATGCTGGAGACTCCCACCCCAGCATTCTACCAGCAAGCCTCAGCAACACTGGATGCTTTTTACAGCCTTCACACCTTCTCAAAAATACATTTGTCTGAGTCTGCCACAAAGGCAAGAGATCTCCTGCTACTTCTGAGAAGAGATTTAGATGGAGGACATCCTTCTAGTGGAAACTTATCAGAAGTCAGAAAACTTTAGAGGAGGTCACTGAACATTTTGGAGGTCATTTGTACTAATCAAGTAAAAAGTGCTAGGACACAGAGGGAGCACTGGCAACAGCTCACAGTGTTACATTGCTAGCACGGTCCTGCCATAGTCTGGCTTGGTCTCATAGAATCATAGAATGGTTCAGGTTGGAAGGGACCTTAGAGATCATCTTGTTCCCACCCCACTGCCATGGGCAAGGACACCTCCCACTAGACCAGGTTGCCCAAAGCCCCATCCAGCCTGGCCTTGAACGCTTCCAGGGAGAGGGCATCCACAACTTCTCTGGGCAACCTGTTCCAGTGTCTCACCACCCTCACAGGGAAGAATTTCCTCCTTATATCTAGTCTAAATCTACCCTCTTCCAGTTTATAACCATTACCCTTGTCCTGTCATTATCTATCCTTGTAAAAAGCTGCTCCCCAGCTTTCCTGCAGACCTCTTCAGGTACTGGAAGGCTGCTATCAGGTCCCCCCGCAGCCTTCTCTTCTCCAGGCTGAAGAGTCCTAACTCTCTCAGCCTGGCCTCGTAGGGGAGGTGCTCCAGCCCTCTGATCATCCTCGTGGCCCTCCTCTGGACCCGCTCCAACAGCTCCACATCCTTCTTGTGTTGGGGACCCCAGAACTGGACACAAGACTCCAGGTGAGGTCTCACGAGAGCAGAGCAGAGGGGCAGAATCACCTCCCTCGACCTGCTGGCCACGCTTCTCTTGATGCAGCCCAGGATCAGGTTGGCCTTTATGGTCCTTGTGAACATGCCTGGGACAATCCCCATGAGGAAGGCTGGATGCAGCCACTGCTCTGTATGCCGGAGTTGAGCCATTCAACTGCAGATTGTACTTGCTGGCCAGTATGAAGGCTGGAGGATCATTTCTGATCTGCTTTACTCACTAACTGCCCTGTTTCATTTATTAAAACATCAAAATGTAAGTCTCCAGAGATCCACTGATCTTCATGTCAACAGTGTAAAACAGTGTAGTAAATATTTCTTTTGTGATCAGAACATTCATTCTTCCCATAAAATATGATAGCTGTTTCCCAAAGGATTAGTATTACTATCTCCTAAATAGTCAGAATTAATTTAACTCTGTTGCACAGAACCCTATCTGCCCCAGCTACAGCTGGACAGAATTTGTTCACAGGCTCCAGATGCAGCAATGGTCGATGCACAGCCATCACTTCTGCACATCTCACCTATCATATTTTGTCCACAAGCTTCAGAAAAGGAAACAAAAATTTAGAAAAACAGAGTTTGTAATGAGTGTTCAGGAAAAAAAAGCCAGCCTGGAGTGTAACAAATGAGCTTTTAAAAAGGGAGCACCCAAAAGAATTGAACTATAATTATTTTAAGATACACAAGAGGAATCTGTAATATTAAGGAATGGTCAAAGAAAGCCATTACTGCAGTGTGTGCACACAGACACAGAAGGAACAAATCCTACCCACTTGGATGCTTGGATGGTACTCTGTTTCAAGGGCAACGATTTATCCTTATTAAGCCAGATGAGCATCTTTATTGATTATTGACATTCAAGCCAAGTATGCTCAACCTCTTTATAATTCTAACCGCTGATGGTGAGAGATGTAGTTGTAAAATCTATGTCGATAATGGCATCTGGGGGTAGGAGCCAATGCATGGGAGCCACGCTGAAATATTGCCTTTATCCCGTTTCACTCCATCTGCTCTTAACAGAATTGGCAAGCAGTTCAATAAGCTCAGCTCTCTAACTGTGGGGCTGGGAATTAAGAAACAGACCATCTGCACTAAAGCAGTTTAAAAGTGACACTCTGTTTCAAACCATTTATTATCTGAATTATGGTAATACCAAGAAGTTTGAGTTAATGCTCTGCCTCTCTGTCTGCCTGGGGCTGTACGTAACCATTGAAAGGCAATTCACACCCTGAGGAAATTCTATGCTGTGAAGAGATGAGTTAGTGGAGTTAAAACCCAAATTTTTCAAATGAGAGTTAGATATAAAACATAGTAGTAGTCCTTCTTCAGCAATACATCATTTTTAATGCTTCTTTGCACCAGAAGTTGACTGTTTTCCAGCACCAGTTCCCACCTTGGTTTCCATGAACTTGGCTATCTGCCACACTCCTAGTGACCCTCACGTGGACAGATTAGTTCCACTTAGATTTAGGAGCAAATTTTGCCATGGTGTAAATCTGTTCAATTTCACTCCACTGATGTAAGCAGAGCTATCCCAGATTTCCTGTAGCACAGTAAAATGTGACTTTGGTTTAATATACTTCTAAGGTATATAAATATAGCACTGTATTTGTGAGGTGACTAAAGATAATTCAATATAAGTGGACTGTTCTCATGGTTCTGCCTCTGTCACTACCCAAGTTTGACAATTTTATTTCCCTGTACGTTTTATGTGGGCTCTAGAAAGTGACTCAGGGCCCTGCTGTGCTTTAAAACTCAAGGTGAGCCTGGGCACATAGTTCTGATAGCTCACCTAGCCATGCAAAATTGAATGTAGTCCACCAGAAACAATTCCCCAGAAAAGCGATTTTTTTTTTCTCCAGGCATTTCTGAAGATGAGTGACTCCACTGATTTTCATGATTTAAAACCTGATGGGCAACTTGGCTGCATGTGGACGTGGTCCAGCTGGCCTCCCAGAAACAATCACTGACACTGTTAAGTACCTCAGCATCTACCAGAACAGAATCAGCAACCCACGAACGGGTACAATTCAGTCCTAAATCTGAAATCTAAATACAGACACACACATATGTGTTCGGAATAAGAAAAAAACAAGCAAACTACTACTTTTATTTCCATTTCAGGAAACAAGGCAAGGTTCATTAATTGCTGAATCATACTTGTTTAATTATATAGCAGAAATGGGAAAAAAATTGCACTGGAGGTTGGAGACTGAAAGCCCAGGTGATCTGCAGCCTGAGGCAATGTATGAAATAGGGAAACTAAGGCAGTGTCACTGGATGTGCTTTTATTCTCAATTTCATGAATGAATTACCAGCTTAACTACACTGAGCTTATGCTTGGACTCTTTTACTCACACTCCTCTTTATATTACTGTTAGGTAAAAGTACTACGATGGTGTCTCAGAGTCCCCTTGCAAATCAGAAACATTTACCCAGAGCAGTCTTTTTTCCTCTGCTGATTTCAGTGTACTGAGAAAATTTCATTCAATTTCCCCCTCCCTCCCATTATTGGCAATGTCACCCAATACTTGCTCCTCAACATTCAGCTCTCACAAAACTCTGCTGCATGTTCTCCTCATTTCCTGGCTCCTGCTTAGCAAAGAGCTGGGTAAGATGGTCTCTCTCATCTTCCTCATCAACAGCCCTTTGTCCGTGATGGACCTCAAATTGCACAGCCTCAGCCTGGAAAAGATGGTCCTGCAACCTGACCAGCAACTTCAGACACTGAAATGCCACATCTTCCCCCTAAGACTTCTCACTGCAATGGGAGCACCCAATCCTCCCCACACTCCTGCATCACTTACTGTTTGTTAATTTAATCATCAATTTAATCATCAAACCAATGTATTGCTTTCAAAGAGAAATGGGACTTTTATCTTTTCTTTTAATTTTTGCTTCTTACAACACTTTCTGATGAGCTCACAGTATCCTTGCCAAATGATTCTTTGCACAACTGCATTCTAAATATAGATGAGAGGTAAACATCAAGAGGACCTGTTTCTATAGGGATGAACTAAGATGAACTGTCCAGGGATGGACCTGGAATGCAACAAGGAAGATGTTCCAGAACAGTAGCATCCTGCAGCAATCCTCCTGCAGGAACTGTGCTGTGGGGTGAGGGTGGGAGCCTTCAGGAGATGTATTATGTTTAGGAAACTAATTACCAGTCTGTATCGTTGGGACAGCCACGGCTGGGCTCCAGATTTAAGACTTCTGCTCTTTTCACTCTGCTTGTTTCTCTCATTCAGGACATCAGCCTTGTACCTTGCTTCAGACAAACCCTCCAGCAAAGCTGAAGGCGGCATTCATATCCTGGTTTTCACTTCAGCTACAGTCCCACACAGCTACAGGTGGAGCATCTGCACAGCAGAGACACAAGGAACACAGCTGTGCCCACAGCCTGGAGTCTCCCTGAGAAACAATATCCACTTGCTGCTTCCCACAAAAAAGTACAGCAAATGACACTTCTGATCACAGCAAGAAGGAGGAGATCCCACATTAGGAAGAATTTTGTGAAGTATGGACAGGATCTGTGATTTCTATGCATAAAGCTTACAATATTCTGGTTTCTACAAGTTTTAAAATCTTTCAGCTTGTTTGCTTTAACGGCATCCTTGTGGAACAATCAATCAATGTTAACCCCATTTTGTAAAAAAAACCAGCATCCAGAGACACACTATTACACAGATAAATCTCTGGCAGCAAACAGATCTGTACCTGGCTCTCAGGACACATCCCTCTAATTTCTGGGCTGCATTCAGTGAGATGCATGACATTTCCTGAATTCCCCACAAGAATTTGTGTGGCTGCATTTTCATAGTTACAAGCAGGCAGAACTAAATTAACCATGTCTGCAGCCAAGGGGAGGCACAGATGCGAGGAAGACACAGGCCAGGAGACAAACTACGTGCAGAGCACTCAGAACCAGAGAACATGAGCTGCTGTGGATTATGGGGACCCTGATCATCCAGATGCAAAATGACTCCACTCAATTAATTCTCCCTGGGAAAGCACACCTGTCCTCTGAGTGGTGACCTTTGCAGGGTGCTCCAGTTGGCATTTCATCAGCACTGCTTGAATGAGACCCATATAAATTCCTGTTTGGCACCATGTGTATCTCCAGAGTGCATCAGCACAGCTGCCAGTCAGAAGAGAGACACTCTCCAGGTGCTGCACAGAAGCTCACGACTCATCTGTCATTAGCTAGGCAGCACAACAGACACAAGCACAAGCACCACAGAACGTAAAGCACAGAATCACACAGGCTGAGCTGGGAAGGAGACCCAAGGCCTGCAGTCCAAGCCCCACTCCAAGCAGGGCCAGCACTGAGCAGGGTCTCGAGCAGTCGCGTTTTGCTTGTCTTTGAGAAGCCTCGAGGGGACTGCTCTGGGGCTCCACTACTGCCAGTATAGAGAGATTTTTCCTTCAGATGTCATCAGTTTGTCTTCCTGAAGCTTATGCCCACTTCAGCATGCCTTCTGTCCTTTGAGCAGCCTGGGTCATCTTTATAGACCCCACTATGATCATAGCTCAACCATAATTTGCTGAGTACAAAACCAGAATGTGGAATTGATTAATTATTACCTCATTATGTTTTTCCTTTTTACTATTTATTTATTCAATGAAAACATCAAAGAACAGTTTCTAAAATGTTCTTTTGCAAAAAAATAATTTGTTTTATTTTCTCAAAGTCAAAAGGGCTAAAATCCATAATTTGGAGTCTAACCTGCTTACAAACACAACTACCTGATCATACTGTTCAAAAAAACAATTTACTGTGGCATAAAATAATCAGATTCTGGAACTTCAGTATAATCTAGAGAAGAAATTTCCCACAGCTCTGCAGTATTCCTCAGAAACCAGCACATCAGTGGATGGTTACCAAGTCCTGCTGGCAGTACAAGTGCCTGCAAGTGTTACAGCCAACAAAGGAGGTGCAGTTACGACTTTCCAGAATGGTGCATAGACACCAGGACACAACCATCTACATAGGCATGGGCACTCCCTTATCTCTCTCCTTGGTATCCTGGCTCACCAATGACAGGACTCAAAGAGAGAAAGTGAAGCCATGGCCCAGAGAACCACCCTTTGGTTTGACTGATTGCAATAACATCATTGTCTAAAAAAAAAAATACTTTTTTGCAGAATTTAATTGCACCAGCCAGTTAGCAGCTACATGGAGCTGCCACTTCCTTCCTGGAAACAAAAAGAAAGAAACTAAAGATTGCATGAAAACAGTAGCAGCACTTTCCATCTCGCTTCAAGAAAATGAAGAACTGCACCCTTGAGGTTTTCTGTGGCAGTTTAGCATTCATTTCAGGGAGCTGGCTGCTCCTAAGCCTCTCTGCTCCTCTCAAGTGGCCAGACAAATCACAGTGGATGGAGTGGTGCAAGAAGCAGCTCTGAGCGCAGGGTGACGGTTTTGTACCAGCTGAGGAATTGGCTGATTTGTAGTAGCCTTGTAACAGGGAGAGCTGGTCTCAAGAGACATACATTAATGCTTGAGTCATTGAGAATATTTTTAAGGAAATGGCTGGAAAATTTTACGTTAATGCAAAACAACTTGTTCTGATTGAAATATTATTTTCATAAAATTCTCATGTTGGCAAAAATCAAAGACTTTTACCTCTGCTATGAACAGTAGTAATATTCGCCCCCCTCTTTTGGAATTGACAGTGCACTGAAGTATTACACTTTTTCTCAGGCTCTGCGTAACAGGGTGCTGCATGACACATAACTTTTAAATTCACCAGACTTGTTATTATGGAACTCAAGATCCACTTTCAAGCTGCTTTTAATATTTACGTTCCCTATCACCAGGAAGCCAGCTGAGTAAAATGTCTGTGCTATGTTTATGTCCAGAAAATGGTTTGCATTCTAAGACCCCCAACTCTGAAAATAGATGCAATCATTTTCTTGCTAATTTTACCCTGCCCGAAGTACTTGCAATCCCCAAAAGAGGGGCTGTCTTTCTAAAGATCTGTAATGTCTGCTATCTGAATGTGCAGGTATATTTCTTTAGGCTATCTTAAGCCCAAGACAAAAGTGGTTTCCAGACAGTTGGGAACTTCTGATCCTTGAAACTGGCTGTGGCAAAGACTGAAGTTCTGTGTTATTCTTACAGGGACACAGAGTTGAACATCCTCCTTCTCTCTCCCCTTCCCGTATGAACAACTGGCTGGGAGGTAGCTACTTTCCAAGTGCTCTCCATGACTCTCAAGAAGAAAAGATATTTAACCCCAGCTTCTCAAAGGGAGGGAAGGCATATCCTGTGAGGAGAGGCTGGGGACACCTGGCTTGCCCAGTCTGGAGAAGGGTAGGCTGAGAGGTGACCCCTCTGCTCTCTGCAGCTTCCAGGGAAGGGGAAGCAGAGGGAGGTGCCGGGCTGTGCCCCCTGGTGGGACACAACATGAGGGAAGGGCACAAAGCCGTGCCAGAGGAGATTCAGTCTGGATATTGGGAAACATTTCTTTGCCTTAAGGGTGGTCAAACACTAGGACGGGTGTCCTAGAGATGTGATGCCCCATAACTGTCAGTGTTCAAGCGTCAGTTTGAGAATGCCCTCAATAACATGCTTTAACTTTTGGTTGGCCCTGAAGTGTTCAGGCACTTGGACTTGATGGTCTGTGAAGGTCCCTTCCAATTGAGCCATTCCATTCCATTTTACTCTACTCTACTCTATTCCATTGTATTCCATCCCATCCCATTTTACTATGACACAGGGTGAAAGCATTTTTATACCCATCTTGTGAAAACAAGGCAGCTGGAAGCAGCAGTATTTTAAGAACAAACCTCCAATGCCAGCACAACTGCAATTAGCCATCAAGAAGGGCAAGGTTTCTGAGGAAAAGACAGGTATTGGAAATAACTGGCATGAGACATGTATGGTTTCACCTCACGAAGTTCTTCATGGAACCAGAACAGATAACTACAACCTCAATCTAAAACAGACAGGACTGCAGAAATCCCTTTATTCTACCAATGCTGACAGCATAATTTACTACTTGCGTTTGAACATGCATGTTTCAGGGGACAAATCACTAAACATGAAATAAAATGGCCAGTTGTTTATTTACAAAGAAAAACATGTTTGTCCTTTTTCCGGTGTAGTTTATCACTAAAATCACCATTTCCCTACTGCTTTGCGGCAAAGATGCTAATACTGCCACAGTCAGAGAATTAAAAATGAATAAGGCAGATGAAAGCCTTTGACCTATTCTCAGTGGAACATTTGGGAGAAAAATGCATTTCAGAGAATGGAGTCAGGCATACATGATTTTAATTTATTTAACAGTGTCACCATGAGATTTGGGTATATCCCCTTGCAAGAAACTCTCATTACAGGAGACTAAAAGGTTATCAGCAGGAGCATTGAAAGACTTTTGTAATTCTGATGTACGATGATTAGCTACCCAGCGTAGCAGAAAAACAGGCTGGTCTCATTTATTCTGTGGCTACAGTGCAGGGAAATGGACGTACAGTGGTACCAAATCACAACAGCGCTTCTGAGATGTGTTGTAAAATACATGCATTTGTTTTCCCCACAGTCACTGTCACAGCCAAATGACTGAGACACAAGGATATTCCATTACACACACGAAGATGCTCCCTTTTGGCTTTCAAGCATTGTAACACCTCACATCTATGCTAAAATCAGGGCTTGGAGCCCTGTTCAGAGCTCTGTACACAGGACTGCACTTAGACATTGCTTGTGACTCATGTGAGCTTGTACTGACTCCTGGACTATTTTCATAGCTCCAGAAAAGCTGTTAACCAGAACTGAGAGTGCTTCCCAGTTGCTGCTGAGTTCCTCTTCTCCCTAATAATAATCACTCCCCTCCTGCCATGAAGTATCAGAGCAGTGGCAATAATGCATGCATCAGACTCACTGCCATAAATCCTCTTAGCCAAACCAACCAATTCGCTGTCAGAAACTGAAGCAATAGTGTCTTGCAGAGAAGGAAAATAAATTTGCACGGAGGGACTGGAATTACCTTTGACTTAAGTCAGTTCTTCCCGCTGGAGCTAAAGGTTGTCAGTGATTCCCAAGAACAAAGTGCACAGAGTGCAACTACCTTAGCCCACAGTGAATGCATGCAAACTTCCCTCCCACAAAACACAGCGGTGTCCTCTTTCTTTTTCTTTTCTTTTTTCTTTTTTTTTTCCAAGGGAGGTGGAGAAAGCATGCAATTGTCACAGTGTAAGTAGAAATGGCTGCACTTACTCCTTTCACTGAGATCTCTGGGATGTTCAACTGCATTAAAAACCTCCTCCTGAACTAAGGCTGTCTGAATGACAGGCAGCACCTATTTGGGTACAGCTGCAGATACCTCCCCCTCCCACAGTGGTTTAACCACCAATGCCATGCAGGTACAGAGCAACGTTAGCTCACTGTCCATCCCATTTATCAGCTTTTTCCTAATGGTCATTGCCAAAACTCAGTCTCCAGAGGAAGACAGAGACCAGCTAAAGCAGAAGTCTGAAATTATCCTGCAAGAAGGAGAAAGTCTCTCAGAAAAAGATGGGTATGAGAACTCGTACAAAAGCACTGTTTTGAGGACCTCTGAGGACAGAAGACTCCTTTGGCATCTGCTCTGGTTGAGGATAAACCCAATACTGAGAAATTATAAATGAAATAATTAAATGATATATTAATACCACAGCACAATAATACAAATAAACATTAAATAATGTATTAATGCATAATACATTAAGACTGGAAAGAGAAATGTTTTCCCAGGAAGCATGATCTACTGTCTCCTTGAGGCTGTACAGAGATTACAATGACGTGTGGTGCAGAGTCCTGCGCTGACCCTGACCACGTTTTCTCTAGATTTAGCAATATAGCCCATTCAGCAATAGAGCATAACCCAAGAAAGGGAGCTTACTACCTTACAGGGCCCCACCATTTAGAGTGATGACTGTGTTTCTGGACCCAAGCTACCATCTCTGTGCAGCTTGCACTGTGCTAGAGAGACCCACCAGCTCCACACAGCACTTAGCTGAAGGTCTGCACACAATACCTTTGTTTGATGTTCACTCCAATCTTTCATTTTCTGCTTAACAAAGGCTATGGGAATGATAAGAACAGCATTGTTCATCTCCCACAGAAGACTCAAATCCAGCTTTTCATAAGCAACTACAGGAAAAAGTTATTGGGACACTGAAATGAAAGAAATGTTGATCCAGCAAAGCAAACCCTGAAACGTTTGCGGACAACTCTACCAGAGGAAGGCTTTAAAGAAGATTCAGCTGAAGAGCATTTTTAATACCAGTTGCCCACCCAATGCCATATCACCGAAACAAGGGACATGCTCCCATTAACTCTAGTGTTACAGCATCCAAATGCAGTAACACCACTCAATCTCACTTTAAAAGCACAGTCTGTGAAAGTCACTGTGAATGTCACTATAGAGAAATGTAGTATTTATTTTGTCATTTGCAAATCATTTATCACTGCAGCATGAATCAAAAGTGAACAACAATTAACATTCAGCTGAGTTCCAATTCAGAAAATAACACTGTTACTGCAGAGGATTTTCATAACCTCATGACATAAATCATTTCAAAATTGCCACTCATTTTTAGAAAGTGTCCTGTAACAAAAACTGTAGACTCTTATGCAGATCTCTTTCACATTTCTTGTCATGTTCTGTGTTAAACTGTTTCACGCATTAGTATTCCTGCAAACCAGAACTTGAACTGGAATATGGTCCAGCATTTACCTCTCAAAGGTAAATATATCATGAATGGTTTTAATCAACTTTTGAAAGGTGTACAAAGCAAATTTAAGAAAGAAATACTACAGATAAGAAAAAAATGAGAAAGAAGTATAAGAAAACAAGATATGAAGGACATAGGGATATAACAATGTAATTACAAATGAGAAAAACTGGTCAAATGTGTAACTTCCTGCACAGAAAATGGAAAAGGGCCAATGTTTTGCTAATAAGTGACTACAATAATCAGTTTGGAATTGCATGTCCTCAGCTAATTGAATATTTTTCACCTGCTTGGCACAGCCACATTGTAGCTGACAGGTTGGGCCAGGTACAATAAATCGTTAGGAGAAGGTGGCTGCTGAAACAGAAAGAGACCTGAAATATCAAGGAGATAGCATTCATCCTTTTCTCAATATTGAGCATCTTTCTGCTCACCTAAGCCTTTTAAAATCCTTTAACAGTCCTCTTACGATAGCAGCAAGTAATCCTGGGCATGCTGCATGTCCAGTTGAGGTTTTACTCCTGCTTTCCCCTGTTTTTTTATTTCCAGTAATGCACCACTTTTTCGTTCATGCCTCTCTGGAGCCCAGACAATTCACAACTCATCACTGAAGTGGGCAAGCTATTGTAGCGAGCTTAACAAGCTCTACCCCTCCGTCTTGCATTGTGATTACCTCAGAATAATTGCATCTGGAGATAAGTGATGAAGATCACATTAGGCTAAGGCAAAGCAGAGACCCAGCTAAGTGTAAATCAATTACAGCTGAAAAGAGAGGAAAGGGGACAGAGATATTACAGGACAATTGCCGTTATTTATGGAGCAGCAGTGGAGAATTCAAATAATTTCTTATACTTACAATAGCTGTCGGAGTCGAAGCCAGCACACAGTAGAGCACCAAAGGTGAAATGAAGCTCTCATCCTCCGTTCCAGGGTATGGTTTCATCAAGTTGCCATCCTGACAGAAGAAACCTTGGATATGCACCTGAAAAGTATCGGTGCACTCGAAGTAGTAGGCAAGCAGAACAGTCCCAGCCATGATGACAAGCTGAAAATACAGCATGGTGACACAGAGACATTAGTTGCTTTTTTAACAGATGCAGCTATGCCTTCGAGCTACGCCAGTCCTGCAGACCATCCTCCTGTCACCGTCACCCCGACAGTCCTGGCAATGCTGGTGTGAGTGTGTGTGTGTGCATGTGCGTTTCTCCGTGCCGCTTTGCAACATCTGTTACATAAACCTTTTGGCAAACGACACTAATGAACGTCTCAGATAGGAGCGGGTCCATAATGCGGCTTGTGGAGGGACGGGAGCTTCGACAGCTACTTCATCAAAGGGCATGTGAGTGTCAGGGGCGGCAGCGATCAATGAGAGCCTGCAGGATGAGGGGCAGCGCTGCAGGAGCTGCGAGTGGCAAGCTAAAACCTGTGGGGAGCTGGTAGGGATTGTTACAGGGATAAAGGAAGCTGAAGCCAAAATGCTTCCCTGCTGCAGCTGCAAGCCCACAATGGGGAACGCACTCCCTCTGCTAACGCAGAAGAGCCCTCTGTGGGTCAGATGGAGGCTCACCCAAGAGGGAAACCTGCCTCCAGCCACTTGCCTTGCCTTTCATCTGCTTCTTACCAGGAGAGCTTTAGGAGCCTGCTCGGAATCCTGTCTCCCCAGACAGCTGTCTGGGGGCAGCAGCCCCACTCCATCACAGCCACCCCTGCAGAAGACTCTGGCCTTGGTCTGCATCTTCACTTTTACATATACAAACCATAAGGAGACCTTCTTGCCTCATTTTGTAGTTTATTGCTGACTAATTGAGCTGCCTGGAAAAGCTCAACTATCAACTATTTTGTATATATTCACAGTCATTCTGTATGATCCCATGTCAAGATCTATGCCACCTTCCCAACACATCTCAAAACAACCTCACCACGGCTGTCGCTAATCAAACCTCTTGAAGTTATGTAGATATGCTCATTCATCATTCGTGTTCCCTCTCTGATGGACTGCAAAAGAAACCTCACTTAAAAATCCTCATCACTTACTAAAACAGTAGTATTCATCTGTATATTACAACAATTGCAGGGTCAGATTCAGAACAGTCACTGTAGAGGGCAGGGCCTCCTGCCACCATTACCATACACTTACAAGTTATTTTATCACACATTAGGAAAAAATCAGTAAAAACAAATGTGAAAGAACACTAACTCTAAAATGGCTTGTTCGTAACATTTTGCCTCCAAGGTAAGTGTATCAAAACTGCATTACTGTGAGTTGATTATAAGAATAGATCTTGTTTTCAAAGACAGACCTACAAGCTACCTATGCACTCCTCTGACCTAACCTTGCACACCAGGTAGCCAACAAAGTCATGATGTATTTGGGCAGGTGTCGGAATAAATTAGGAAAAAAAAATAAATCAGAAAAATCATTCATGAAAGTAGATCACAAAATCCCAGCATGTCTGAGGTTGGCAGGGACCTCTGGGCCCACCTGGCCCAACCCTGCTCCAGCAGGGACACCCAGAGCAGGGTGCCCAACACCACGTCCAGGCAGCTTTTGGAGATTCTCAAGGAGGAGACTCCACAGCCTCACTGTGCAACCTGTATGGCAGACTTAAAGCAGACCAAAGGAAAGCCGAAATGGAATGCTTTTGAACACTCCACCATTTTTAACCTTCAAAATCAACAGTATCGCATGATAGCCAGATTCCAAAGGCCGTAGTTCTACCCCCTGGAACACACAGCGTGGGATGTTTAATGTTCTTAGCCCAATCAATTAGCTGTATGGATTCAAACATCAGCTTCTGCTGATTGCAGAATTATGGCACCAACAAAGCACAGAGCCACTTTTAGAAGCTCAAGAAACTGGGAATCCACATAATTATTTCCCCATACATGTTCTCTCTTTCTCCCACTCTGATTTATAGCATGAATGTAGCACATAAACATAAAATGTTAATCATATGTTTGTTTTCTGGAGATTTTTGCTTTCTTCTGATTATTCAGTAACTTTTAGATCCCAAACCCTGAAAACTACCACCCTGCAACGAGTTGCACGTGCACAGTCAGCACATGGCAGTTTCTCTTCCACTTCTTCCCTATCCCAGTCCACTGGAGAAGACTGGAACTAGCTGGAAACTCAAAAGATTCAGTCTGTGTATTTTTTCCTATGCAGTATCTATCTCTAAAGGCGTGTAAACAAATGTATTTTCTTACTTTGTCTGGATCGTAGAACAATAGCTTTAGAATGAAGTGCTCAAGTATTTAATTTCTAAAATGTGTACCTGGAAAAGTCCTTTGTTTGTTCAGCTTTCACTGTTTATCCTCCCATTTTCAGGACCCAATACCCACTCCAGTGGAACCTTTTTCTAACAAGTGTAAAGCACGATGGTATTCCTTATTTTCCAGAGACCTTTAGAGCATCCATTTGGGTCAGTGGGATTTCTGATGAACAAACACAGTTCTGTAATTAAGTGCTTAGAAGTCATGAATTTAACTCGCTGTGCAGCTATAGATTACCCAATAAACCTTGGACAATTCAGTTTTATAAATTAACATCAGAGGAAGGCAGTGACACTGTCATTGCTCTGCCTGACATAAACACAACAGAGACCACAGACTATCTGCGCACAGGGGCACTGAAGCTCAGTTCCAGCACCTCACACAACCAGACCTGTCAGTAATAAACTGATCCTTTCCCCCTCTTCCAAACACAACTCCAGACATGCTTCAGATTGCCAACCCCAGCCAGTGTATATAACAAAAAAAGGAGATAGTACCATAAGGGACACATCAATGGCAGCTGCTTTTTCCCTTGCCATTGGAAAAGGTAGAAAACAATCACTGAACTTTTATCCTTCTTTGGATGCCACAGGGAAAAATACTTTTCAAAAAATATTTTTGTTTTTTTCTTCTTTTTTTTTGATATGGGTAAAATCTTTCCCTTATCCCGAAAGCACTCTCTATCCAGCAGTTGTACCGCTGACTCTGACCTCCCCAGTGCCACACGTTGCCTCAGTGCTGCATGAAAACACTTCTTGCATATAAAATGCCCTTCTATTGACTTATGTCAATACTGACCTACAGCACAATAATAAATAAAATCCTGGTCACAGCTCAGTTTCTGTGTTTTGAACTTTTGAGAAAAACAAAGAAACAAACAAAACCATATTATCTCCAAAAAGAAACTGCAGTCCCTAGAACATTGGCTGTCTCAGGGGAGAAGCAAATCAAAGCAGCAGAAATTATACCTCCAGTTCAACACATCCTTCCATGGACCCATGATGACAAGGGATGGTGTAAGGTTCAGAAAGGACAGGCCAGCTATTACCATGAATATGAGCAAATTTTTTGTTGCTCATATAAACAGTGAAAACCTCTCTGTGCGTGTGGCATGTTCCTCTATGTTACTCATGTTGAGTATTCACTGCTGTCAGCAGCTTCTTTTTTCCTTTCCCTTTCCCCTTCCCTTTTTTTCCTTTTTCTTTTCCCTTTCTGTTTGGTGATAATTTCATGTTTATTTTTTGTGGCAAGAGTGGCTATTTTGTTCTGATCACAGATGCCTTAATCAGCTTCAGTCACAGAATTTCTTTTTCAATTTATAAAGCTGGACTTAAAATGACAAGTGAAGGAATCCTGGATTTTTGTAGCCATGGTCAGCTTGTAGCAGGTAACCTTCCCTTCTTATTTTAAGGTTTACAGTCTTTGAATGAAGTGGTGAGGAAGAGCAGGTAGGCTGACAAGATACAAAACAACTAGTTACATAATTCAGAAAACAACACAGTTTAGCACTGACATTTTGCAGGGTTTACTTATCAATCCTTATTGATGCATTTCTTTGAATTGACTTGGGAAAAATTAAAAATCCTCAGTAATTCAGTTTAGAAAAGCAGCCAATGAATAGAAGTGTTTAAGGTGCTTAATGGCCTTCATTACCACAGTATTTAAGCACATCATAATCCTTAATGTTTATCGTAACTACTCCATTGTAAGATAAGAAAATGCTCTTATCGCCATTTTACAGAGAGGGGACAAAAGCGGGAGGAGATAAAATGACTGCCCTTAGGTCACAGTGGAGCCTGTGGCATCGCCAAGATTTATCTTTCTGTTGGATGAGATTTTTCTGGTTTAGTCAATAATCTGCACATGAAAAAGCTCAATGATGTATGTTCAGAACCTGATTCTGCAAAAATTCACTCACGATGCAGCTAACAAACACAAGGCGTGTCTCATCCAGCCCCATTTAAAAACTCCTGCTTGACTTTAGATCAGGACTCAAACAATTGTTTTGCTTTTTTTCCTCAGGGCCAGCTATTTAAATGGATTAATTCCATAGCACCTCACTGTTGACCTGTCCCTCAGCACACCATTTAATTCTGTACCTCTCTACAAGCCTGCACTGATTCTGTCCTTGCAGACCTTTCTATCACAGCACTCCTCTTTAAATTCTGGGAGTTCTATGCAATAAAAAAATTACTTTCTTAATGTCCAAGAAATATGAAGCAAAGCATCAATCAGTAATTATTTGGTGCAAGTCATAATTAGGTATCAGTGTAAGACTGTGCCCTAGGTACAAAGAAAGAGAATACTCAGCATAGGAAACGTGATTCAGGCACATGAATCCCAGAGCTATTGCGATACATCCAGAAATCCCCCACTTCACCTGAGGATGCCTCAGAGACGACTGCAAAACTGAAAAATTATTATAATTCTAGACAGTGGGACTCAAGTCCCAGACTGCATACGCTCTCTTCATCTACCAGAAAACACTTAGCCACAACTGGACGCTTTCAGAGGAGCAGCACCTTTATTGGACTGCTGTCAACACAAAAGGAGCTACTGCTTTGCAAACAAGAAAGCGAGAGGCCAGCTCCATTTGGAAAAGGGACATAAAGCTGCAAAAGACAGAGACTAATGCGAAGAGACAGCTGACAGCAGGAGGCAGAGCTTTTTGATCAGCCTGTACTGAGGACTCCCTAGAGTACTTAATGAGGGACCAAGAAACTGAGGGAGAGAAGGAAGGGACTGTAAAAAATTCTCATATACTCTCTGGCTGTACGATCCTGTAAAATAAGAGCACAGCCACAGCAAAAATTTCCCTCTGCTATATGTACTGAGATACTTTGTCACTTCTACAAATCATAATGCAAATCCATATGAATTAATTTGAAAAAAAAACCCAAGTATTTGTATATAAATAAGTAAATTCTTTCAGCTTATCAGCCTTCTCACACGCTAGTGATAACACATCTTACAGTGCCGTTAATGTGTATGACTGATAATTGGAAAACTGTTCTTGCGCATAAATGACAACATAAAAGACCACACTGTTATTCCTTCTGAAATAAACCAAATACTTTGTATGAGATTTTCCTCAGTGGATAGTTGATCACGTAACTGTTGATACCCTTCCTCAGTTTATTTGTTTCCAGTAAGCTTTGCCAGGTTTCAGTTCATAAATTAAAACTCACAATTTCATGAGCAGAAGAAAACAAACCTTCCTAAGCGTTTTCAGCTCCGGACACACCCGTGGCTCACAGTTCCAACCTTTTTAAGCGGGCTTCCACCTCCCATTCCAAACCAGCTCTGGTGACCAATGCTACACAAAGCCTGTTGTGCTCTTTTAAGCCAGGTGGTAAGAGCATGACTCTCAGAACAGACACGTTGGGGCACTTGATAGTCATAGTGTATATGTGTTGTGGAAACAGACAGGTTAACTGCATACAGCAATTCCAGCAGTGTTACTGCTGGAAGGAACTGCTAGGAGTGTGTCATTGCTCTCTGCTGGACAGTGTCAGTAGCGCTCAACCACTCATCCCAGGCTGTTCTGCCCGGGGACAGGGACCATTCTCAGCCCTGGCAGCTTGGCCGCACTTCCCTGCAGCTGAGGCCTCCAGTCCTGCTGCTGCAGCAGAGAGTGTCAGAAGCACAGGAGAGTGGAAGCAATCCTACATATCGTGCAACTTCGGGATCCACTTGTACCTTTCTATAAAGACCAATCAAGCCTCCATCTATGAATTACTGAGTGCTTCCTGAACTATCCTGAGAAACTCATGCTGGCACAGGGATCATGAATATTAAGTGCTGCCTGTATTTACCTATGGACAACTGATACGTGTTTATTAAACCATCCTTCTGGTGTTTATGCCTGAAAAAAAACCCACATCATCTCACCTGTTAGACTTTGTTTTCTTAAGTAATTCAACTTCCTTCAAATACTGGCAGAAGAATTGGATTTGTGTTACTACAAGACAATTTTACCTAAAACAATTACTGGGACAAGCATTTTTATGGTCTATCTGTAGATATTTCTGCAGGACTCTTGAAACTGCCTGTGATGAAGCCCTGACTAACTTCCCAAAACTGGTCTACATTTTCATGTTGTAGATGGTAAAGCAGTAAGGAAACAGTTAAACAGTCACCTTCAGAAAAGCCAGTCCTCACACATAACAAAGAAGACTGAGACAACAATTAATTACAAGTCCATCTGATCCAGATGTGCTAGCAGCTAAAAGCCCTCTTCTCCCACCAAGGAGTGAGGGTAATAGGTACATTTCTCCCATTAGCATTAATGGGAGATAGCAGTGTAAACTCTTCAGGGGTCAACAAAAGCTTCCAGCTCTACAGCAGTTTGTTAAGCACCTGTTCTGCAGCATTTTATCACAAATGACATGCCTTAAAAGGTTTCACCTTGGTAATTCTGTAGCACATCCAGGTCTGCAGAAAGAGGGAGAGCATATTGGACAGCAAAGGCTCTTCCAGCCTCTGACCACAGCAAACCAATGGCTTCAAATGGATAGCAAGGGCCTTGCCAACCACACAATTTTTTAGGTTGCAAGGGGATTGGATGCAGCAAATCATTTTTACTGTTCATTAAAATATTACAAAATAAAGTCACAGCTGCTAGATAAATGTATCATGAGCTAATACTTGGAAACAGCAAGAAGAGTAACTTACACTGGACTTTTACGGAATCACTATGGACTTCTACAGGTCCCAGTGAAAGTAATGCCTCCTCTTTATTTCCATAGAATACACACAGTCACCCACTGTTTTACAGCTACTATGGTGACGTTATTGCTAGGAAAACATTGTCCATGCAGTCCATCTTTCATTGGCCCAAACAGATGGAAGTCAGAAGGCTGCAAACCTGGACTATATGGTGGCTGTGGTAGGATGGTCTAGCCAAGATTGGCAGCGTGCTCCACGGTCTTCAGATTGGTATGGGGCCTGGCACTATTGAGTTGCAAGAGAAAGGCTGTCTTCTCTGGCCTAACTCTGGAACTTTCAGACTTCAGCTCAGACAGTATCGCAATGTAGCAGTCAGAGTTGATGGTTTGTCTGAGTTCCAGGAAATCCAGAAGGATTGCCCTTTCTTATCTCAAAAGACAGTGTACATCACTTTACCCACTGTGAGGGCTGCAGCTTGAACATTTTCTTTGATGGGGAAATTCACATGTTGCCACTCCATGGACTGCTGTTTTGACTTTGGCTCATAGTGGTGACATCACATCTCATCACTGGTAATGATGTGATCCAGGAAACTGTCACCTTCAGCCTCGTATTTGTTCAATAGGTCCTGACAAACTTGCATACGGTGTTCTTTCTGTTCCTGTGAGAGCATTACTTTTGGAGCACACCTCGTAGTAAAGTAATTCTAAGTGAATGGTTTCATCATGCAGAATAACAACATATTTTATGCTATGTCAGAATAAATATCAAAACCCATGATCTATCAGAGGTGCCACTCTTCTGAAGCATTTTGATCCTTCACCTGATCTAACTGCCTTTGCAATCTGATCCTGAGATCACTTTCCTAAAGGAGCTGTGGCACAAAGTCACAGTCTGCTCTGAGGGCAGCCAATTTCAGGGCACAGCTTTGCTATGGGAGTTTCATGGAATAACTTTATTGTGCACAGGAAACCAACTGAACCTCAGTATGAGGCACCTTGACTATCAAATATAATTCAATCCACTCTAACTCTCTCAGTTCAAAGTAAGGTTTCAGCCTTTTAATCCATAGACCTTTACATTTTGCCAGTGATTCTTATGTAATAAATATAAGCCTATTCTTTTTGACAGGTAACTGACCCATAGATCACAGGCTGAAACTGTCAGCTTAAAGGGAGGAGGAAAGCCTTACCACATATTGTGCTGTGTATTTTAGTAGTAATAATAGCTTTTATGTAGCCAAAGTCTGAACATGAATATAAACTAAGCTCAAAGCATCAATTATTATTGCATTTGCTTAAGTACTCAGGTAGGACAGGGATAACTGGAGAAACTAGGTCCAGTGTGTTGGAATACTGATGCAGAGCTGGCGATTTCTGAACTCCATTTGCAGAGGTCCACTACAGCCTATAAGCTCGAGATACTCCTATTTAACTAAAAGCATATTTTTATCCTGGCATTTTGGTTTCAAAGTTAACAATTCTCCATGACACAAAAATCTAAGCAGCTTATGACCTCTGGTATTATTTTCAGGTTCTGTTAGAGATGTATTTGCTTGTAGTGGCTTTTGTTTCGGTCTCCTTCATTGATTCCCTTGCGAACACAAAGAACACATCTTTATACCCATGGCTCTATGGGGTAGGCACATATCAAAAGCAACTCTTATAGGAGTTGCAGAAGTAGATGGAAACATGGGACTACTGCAGGAAGAGGAGAAGAGCTTAGGAAATATCCCCCATGCTCTGGACGGAACAACAATGACAACTACAGTGACTTGTTGGCTACCTGCCCTCTCTGGCTGCTAACAAAGACACTAGAGCATGTTTTAACCTTTGGGATAATTCCTCTGATGTCAGTACTGAAAGGTGTGTAAGCTTGCGAGGAGACATGGTGCCATATCACATGAATGCATCACATGATACTGCCACGTCAAAAAATCTCAACTGACAAATTTTCCTGGATCACTGAAATGTGACACTGCCTTTATCAACTAAGAAATTGATATCAATACCAGCTTCCCTCCTCCCTCTATCCTACATATTCTATTTGTTCAGTGCACTTCTCATTTGTGGTGAAAATTTGGGAGATGGAGATATCTATCATCAAAACCCAGGCTGCTATCTACTATGGAAGAAATAGGAGAGAAAGCGTTTGTCATCTCTTGCTGCAGTTGTCCAAGAACCACCTTCCTGCTCCTGACCAAACAGTGGACAAATGGTTCTGTCCTGTAGTTCTTTCTTCATTTTTTCACTTGTAATCTGTAACCATTGGCTTTGGAAGGAAAAGGTCTGACAATTCAAAGGCTACTAAAAATGCTTTTACAGACAATGGAGGAGTTTTCTTTACAGATTCACCATACTGTTTCCTGAGGATGCTGGCGATGGTGACACTAACTTGCCTGTCAAAAGCCGTCAAAGAGAAGCATATATGTTGCAGGCCCAGTGTTCAACTGCCCTATTGCTTTTTGATCAAATTGAATGCAAAGTGGATGCTTCCCAATCAGTCCTCCTTTTGTCTCAATTCTTTGTGTTACTGACTGAGTGCAAGATGGTGTACACATCTGTGTACCTCAATGTCTGCACTTCTGGCTGTTATGTCGTTATTGAAGCCACAGGTGTGCTGGGTTTACATGGCAAAGTTTTGGTAGCAGGAGGGCTGCAGGGAAGACCTCTGGGAGGAGAGCTCAGCACTGCACCATGTCAGATTAGAGCCAGCTCCAAGTACTCCAAACGGGACCCACGGCTGCCAGAGCTGAGCCAGGAGTGATGCTGGGTGTGCTCTGGGAGAGCGTGGCTAACGAAAGACCAGAAATGCAGCCCATGGAGGAGCTCACATTGCAGCAGTGGATGGGACTGCAGCCATGGAGAGCCCCTGCAGGAGCAGCCCCAGGCTGAGCTGCAGCCATGGACAGGAGCCCAGGCAGGAGCAGGAGGCCTGAGGCAGCTGCTGCCTGTGGGACTCTGTGCTGGAGCACCTCCTAAGGGATGGGTCCTGTAGTACAGAGCCATGTTGAAACAGTGCTTGGATAGCTGCAGGCTGTGGGAAGTCCACATGGGATCAATTTGGGAAAGATGGCATCCTGGGGGAGGGGCCTATATACACGATGGGCAGAGTGACCGTGAAGGAGTGGTAGAGACAGAGCATTAGGGACTGACCGCAGCCCCCTCTCCCTGCTCAGGGGAGGAGTGAGAAGAGGTGGATGGGGGAAAGGTGTTTTTAGTTTGTTTTAGGTTCTCTCTGCTCTTTTCTGTCAGTAATTGTCAATAAATGATATCAATCTTCCCTGTGTAGAGTTCTTCTTGCCCATGATGGTAACTGATGAGTGATCTCTCTGTCCTTAACCCACCAGGTTTCTTCCATTGTATTTTCTCCCTTTGTCCTTGTGAGGAGGGGGGGGTGCTGAGGTGCACCTCATGGAGGTGCTGAGCTACCTGCTGGTGTTAAACCACCACAACAGGCTAATGCCTGATAAATGCATCAGGTCCTTTACCAGATCCAAAGAAGTTAGGACTCTCATATCACTCCTAGTTCTGTTTTTGATGGTAAGGCTTCAACACCACAGAACGATGCTCTGCAGTCTCTTCTCATTGATAAAAATCAGTGCTTTAATGCTACAAAATTTGCTGGCCTTTTCCCCTACACTCTTCTCTCTTAACATCCCAATACTACATCACACTAGCCAAAACATACCATATGTGTAACTGTGCTGCATGAAATGCCCACATGGCTATGAGCTGCAAGCAGGCTTTTACCCTCACAGTCTCCCTGAACTGGAAGAGAAAAATGCACAAATTTCTGCATTCCTATGGCAATGTTTGTGCAAGCTATAGATAATGACTGAGAGCAGAGCTGGCATGGGCAGGTATCAGTTTTCCTGCAGAACACCCGAGGCCTGACATGCAGGGAGGGCTGGAGGCACTTCAGTCCCACCTTGACCCAGGGAATGAGGGGGTTCATGGCCCAGTGCTTCGCGTTGTAACACGCTGTCTCTATTCCCACTGCACGCACCACACTCCTGATGAGCTGGAGTGGAGTCTCCAAAAGAGCGAGCCTCTTTGCATGAGCTTGACCTGCGAAAGGCCAGATTCACTGCTCTCTTATCCCTGAAAAAGGACAGCACTGGTTTCCTCACTCTCTTCAGAGGGAATGGCAAATAGGGGTGGATGTCTCTGTGAGCTTTGGGTCAGTCAGTGCTACGTACGCTAGCACAAGATTTTATGTACCTTAGGCAGGCAGTGAGATGAACAGGCAAAGAGTTAAGACTCAGCACCAGAGGTGTTACTGAAAACTGGAAGAAACAGCAATGTTCTTCTAATCACTAATGGCAGAGGAAAAGCATTTCCCCCTGTGGCTTGAAGAGTGAGGAAACGAATCCCCAGCTATTTTATGGAAGCATGTAATACCCATGTTGCCAAATGCAGGAGAGTCTCTATAAAAATCAATACTAATTATATCTTTTCTTAGCTGGAAGACAGATAATAAATGCCATGAAAAAGCCTATCATTTAGCTTCCTGTAGTTTAACCCTGAATGGCAACAGATCTGTTCAACCTCTTGCAATTACGTGATTTTGGCAAGCTATATTTCATTATAATAATCTGCTCTCTTTATGGAATTTTGAAGATACTCTCTCTCCTTTAAGGTTTAGTTACTACATAGCTACAGCACTGTACTTCACTGCGTCCTTTCTGCTAAACAAACAGTAGAAAGGGTTAATGTGTGTCAGTTACAAAGACTTTTTTTGTTACTTTTTTTCACAGCCTAAGCTTTTTTTTTATGGAGCAGACTTAAAAGCAACACGATTTATTTGAGCTGGATTCATTTATGGTGAGATATATGATGGATTTTTTTTTTTTTTTTTTTTTAATTTAAGGAAAGTATTGATGCACAGTACTGTTAACTACGGAGCATGATGTCTGCTTCTCCTTAAATCCAAAGCAGGTTTTTGGAGGCTTATCAGCAGGGGGCATTAATGTGACATTGAATTCCAAATGCCAAACTAACAAACAACTACGCAGCACCTCTAGTTATTTTGTTTTTTAGAACTTAGGTTTCTCCCCTGTATTTTTCACAGGATTTTTTTTTTTTACAGTATAGCTGGAATTCCAGGGCATTTGCTGACACAGGTAGTCTGTTTAGTAACCTATTGTGAGTTTTATCCTGATTGCAAAAACCATTTTTGTCATTGTTTTATGTACTTTAGAACAGGAGAGCCTGGTTTAATGTACAGCCAGCACTTTCAAAGGGGATTATATCCAGCAGAAAGAAATGGTGAGTTCGACACATGCAGGATTACTTGGTCTCGAGTACAGCTTGCTCCCTGACATCCTGTATACACATTTGAGGACATGACTGACAGCACCCCAGTTTCCTGGGCTTGTACTTTGAGAGTAGCTACTGACCTGGAGAAAAGAGGTATTTCCAGGAGGCAATTTTTAAATAGCACCATATTCCCCTCAGCGTGCCCATTTCACACTGCACTGACTACAGAGGGAAAAGTAACCACATTGGTAATTTAAATGGTCAGTCACAGAGAAGGAATCTGCGTGCTCACGTCAATAGGATTTTGTCTTCTGTTTTCCCACACTAAGAAACAACATAAAGAAGATACCCTTTTTTGCTCAAATCTTACAGAAGGTAATTCACAAAGCTCCTCTATCAGAAACATAACCTAGCAGTGAACTGATGACTGAAAGGGTCAGTGCTAAAAAGGAAGAGATAACTGTGGCATTGGCTCTATTCCTCGGTCTTTCTCTCCTGGTTGATCCTTGCTTCATCACACTGTAATCTAACTCTTGCTTTGTTCATATTGTTCACTGTTAGCATAAAGTTCTTGAATTTTCTCTGATCTTCCTGTATTAAAATCCACGTATCAATTAGAATAATCCACAGTGTGCCCATATACGGAGCATAAAGTGCCACCAGTTTATGCAGGTTGCTCCAAAACTAATGCCTTCTATTTTATTTCCATGGAAACTACAACAGCTACAAACAGCAAAAGATCACTATCTGACAGAGCAAATTCTCAGCTACAAAACTCTCTTTTTCAACACAGTCACCACCGTAAGCTCTGCATTTTCACCAGCGACGAACAAGAGATGCATGCCGTGCTCCTAACAATCTGCTCCAGTGGAGGTGACCGCTGTCGCTGTCACCACTGCTGAAGTGCACCACCACCCCTCACTGTGCTCACAGCCACTGTTCGGTCTCCGTCGATGTTCAGCAAGTGTCCATGAATGTCACTGGGTGCCATTTTTCCTGTATGGAGGAATTCAATTCCACACCTGTGCTCCATCTGCACCTCCATGTCAGACGCCATTGTGTCAGAGTGCCCCTCTGCTGCCATCTGTCACACAGCAATAACATGGAACGGGATATTGGTGTGAAGGTTCGACCCCTGCTGCCATCCCACCAACATCTGCCTCTGATGTTGAGAGCCAGCATAACATAGGAGGCATTATTTTCAGAGCAGCCCTTGTAAAATGTTGACATGAATTATACTCCTTGGACTAATGTGATAATTTTTTTCTCCACAACAAAAAGTGAGAAGTTTAGCTGATGCTTGTAAATGAAAGTTGGGATCATCACATCCAAGAGTGAATATTTTAAGACAAAATAAATGTATTCAAATACACAGTAAAACTGGCACTTTAAGCAATATTCAGAGGATACTCACATCAGCAATGTGTACATGCAGCTTTTTTTTAGGTCAAAAACCAGTTTTTTAATAGGAAAAGTAGTACTAACGAAGGCTCTTCCATGTGTAACAATTAAGGCTCCTCTCTTAGCAAAACCTGATGCATCTACTGCAATTTTCCTTTAACATCTCAGAAACATGGAATCATGTTGGGTCTGATAACCTTCCAGACAAATATCAGGAGATTTATGGAAGCTAGGAGACAAGAAAGTTAAACTTCCATATGTCAAAAAAGAATAACATTTCAGGCTTTTTATTTTTATTTTTGTATATGGACAATGTTATTACTAAGTATTATTAAAATCTTCAAGCCCCAAGTATTATGTGTATTTTCCCTTAAGCAAGTCTCATGAGCTTTTCGGCAGGTGGCATTAATGTTCCATCCAATTCCAAATGGCACACAGCCAGGAAACTGCTGCTTCCAGCAATTAACACCTTAAAATGATCAACAAACTATGGCAGAGAGTAATTTTCTTAGAAGAAAAAGCATGCGTTAAAATGGCATCTGTTCTAAACGATTTTTTTTAGCAACAGAAGCAGAACATAGATGTGTTTTGACTACTCTGATGTTAAATTAGAAGAAGCCAAGGGCATGTCTTCCCTTCCCTTCCCTACCAGGGTGTCTGCAGATTTCGCATTTTCAAACCAAGAGAACAAGACTTAAACATTTTAACATTTAGGCGTGCTCCAACATCAACAATACCTACACAGTCCCTCCCAAGGAAAATAAATGGTATTTTTTTCTAGCTTGAGTTTCCCTTAAGCATTAAGACTTGCTCTTACAACTACGAAGTGCAAGACAAGAAAGGAAAAGAAGAGATATTCCGGTGGCAGACATACACGACCACATAGGGTCTGCACAGAGTACAGTGATGAGTAATGTTTCATCAGGGCTGGTTAGCCTATGTATCTGGGGCTTGCCCAAACCAGATAGTACTGAAATCACCTTCAGGACTCATGGATGAATATCATTTAACACATTAAAAAGCACTTTCAATGTTTCAAGCATCATACAACCAGCCACTTCTAGAAACAGATTCTTTGAAAGAGTTTTTTTGGTTGGAAAACTTGGAACATTTGTCATTTATTCTTCAAAACACAGGCTGAGTTCTTCCCATATCATGAAACTGCCCAAAGGGGGGTTAGGAAATAGAAAACAGTCTGCCAGGATGTCCCAATAGAACCATTCTCCAAATTATGCTTCAAAGAATTCTGGATTTGACTCTCCAAAAAATGAGATTTTTTTTCTAAAGTACTCCTGCGATCAGGTCAGATTTGACAATGACTACAGTAATAGCAAGGCTTGCTCCTGACAATTTAAGTTTTTATATAAAGAAATTAATTAGAAGCAAACAGAAAAAAAATCTTCGTGAAGCCTAATGACACTCCTGTAACTATGGGAATCAGACAACAGCACTGGGACTCAGGTAATGCACCCAAATGAGGCATGCACAGGGGCATGTGTGGGACAGCTGTCCTCCCATGCCATCTTTGCACCATGTGAGGTAATTTTATGAAAGAGGTGCTTTAGTCTAGAATGAGTCACTGTATTCAAAACAACAGTTTCTGGATAAAATTCTGCAATTTGCTTTTCACTGGAGATCAGTCTGGATCACCTATTGCTCTGTTCTAGAAATCTCTGAATTAAGAAACCTGTTGGTCTACTCAATTATTGCAATACAGCAAAATAATAAAACTCTTGTAAAATTGAAAGCAACTCCTAAAAGATTTTATGAAAACTTGGTCTTGAATTTTGAACTTGAAGCAGAATGTGTCCTTTTGTGAAAGATCTGTTTTGCATTCAGTTTTTTTTGACAGCAGACCGTGACCTGGACTATGCTGATGTTAGTCATCCTGGGCATCAGAAATACTGGAAAATATCGTCATAGTTTATTACCTGCCTGATTTTAGTAACTAAACACAAAACTGCAGCTTAGTTTTGAAGTAACACGTTCTCACTGCACAAATAAACATCTGATTGGCACACACACATTTTGTTTGCATAAGGCTGTGTTCTCCAGAAGTGCCCAACAGAAGGACCCCCCTTGAAAGCTGAAACCCTGCCCCTGGCTAAAACAATTTCCAAGTTGCCATACAATACTGACAACGGTTCGCTGACTGATGGTATTTCACTGTACAAATGGCTCATAAAAGCTGTTAAATCTGTCATGTACTCTAAAGGCATTTTAGCCTAACGACTATTTTCACTTACATAGGAGCTGTCGGGAAAATCCATTCCTCACATGAGAAGTAGCATCAGATCCTGACAAGAATCAAGATTCTGGCACAAGAGAATAATATATCTTTTCAGAATGCTTTTTGTGACTGCTCTGGGGCATCTTCATGTGGTATCTTTAAGGTGAGCTGTTCACTGAGAGATGCAGAGGTATATATTTTGATTTCTGAAGTGTCCTTGCAGGTACAAAAGCAAGCACCTTCCTGCAGATCAAAGGGACTGGTAATGGGAATAACAGATGAAAAGAAGGATTAGGATAAAGTAAAATAGAAAGGGAGCAAAGGTCTGAATGAAAACCAGAACACACCAAAACACAGTCCTTCCTTTCCTTGTACTTGTTTTCAGATCATAAAACTTAATGATAGACTTAGTAACATTTCTAGCAACACATTCAAGTAAAGATCAAGGGAAAATACAATCACCAAGTGACTTTTTCCAGTCCGGTCTTCTACATAAATGCCAAGTGAACTATATAGCAGAATAGCCTTCTGCACTGGAGTGCATTCCTCCCAACGAAGAGTTGTTTGTTATGTCCAAGACACATCTTTCTTTTCCCGAAAATCATTCCCAGCTTTCCCCCAGCTGGAAGAAAGGAGCTGCCTTCCTGCAGACAGCTGTCATGGGGTCAACAGGCCATTGCTTCATCCACACATCATTACTCTTTGGCAAATACCAAAGAAGCTAGAAAACAGTTCCCCGTAAGATGGGCAGATCTAGAAGCTGCTGGGATCATATCTGGCCAAAGGAGAGGAGGCTGTTTTCAGTTCCCCAACATCCCTGCCTTGCAGCTCCAGAGAATTACCTCCCCAGGGAGGAAATCTTTACAAAAGAGTCACAGAGTAACTGGGCACAGTTAGCAAGAGCAGCTCTCTAGAGGGTCCATACTCCCACCTTCCTCACACCAAGAACACTCTCCAAATCTGCTCCCGACAGCCATTTTTACCCAAGTTTTCATCTCTTCTGTTCTAGAAATGAAAAAGGACCCCCTGTTCATCTCTGTTCATCAATCTGCCTCACGTGAGACAGTCTCAAGCTGAGACTGATCCTGACAGGTTCTTAAAAGCCACCCCTTTGTGCAAAGCAAAATAGAGTAGAAAGAGAGTTAATTGCCCCAAAAATCAGTATGCATCCCCAGTTATACTTCAGTGAACATTTGCAGGTAGATCAGAAAGTTGAAGAGCTGTGAGGCTTTGAGGAACAGCAATAAATTATGTTTAGTCCTTAGACAGAACAGAACTATTGTTTGACAGTATTTCACAACTCAGAAAATTTGAAGGTAAACATAAGGTCTCACAGAAGGCAAACCTTAGACACTACATATTTTGAGCCTATTTCTGTTCCCTTTGAAAGAAACGGTCACGTTGACTTTGATTTCAAAAGGAGTTAACAGCAGACCGTAGGGACATACCAGAAAGGAGCACATTTTATTGCTCTTTGCTAGGAATCAAACTGCTATGTGCTATTAAGAAGATTTTGACAGACATTCAGCTCTTCACTTTCCCCATAGTCAGAGTGCTTACTCCTGCGTGCCTGGACTGTTCCTTTCCTTCGTAAATGTGGCTCTGATGGTTTCATCAATTACAACAAATGACAGTTTTAAATTCTTCACCCTGCTGCCAAGTTCTTCATTTGTTATTATTAACTACTTCTTGCAGCAGCCTAATGTCCTCTCCCCTTTCTTTCCTACAGTGGCATGGCAGTCTGACATTTTAAGCATCTGCTTAATCCCCCTTCTTTCCCATATACATAAAAACATTTTATCACAGTTTTAAATGACTAATCCTTCAACATTCCTTTTCTGCTACCTGCTGAGGAAAAGAAGAAAGGGAAAGGCTGAGTAATGGTTTTTCAGATGTAGCAGCTCTATAGATGACTGTTTATTTATTACTAAAATATATTTTAAAATGTTGCAGCATTGCAATGGAGATATAACTTGATGTTTACTGCTAAGAGAAGACTGCTTTCTTTAGCTTTCAAAAATTCTGTTGATACATCAAGGCCATTAAAGAAGGAAGAGACTTACAAAGAAGGGAAGAGATGAGTATTCAACCTGCAGCTACTGAAACACACTTAGACAAATCTGAGGTAGCCATGTTTCAAATGGCAGCAAAGGTCAAGATGGAAGTCTCAATACAAATGCTGAGATCCTGACCAAGGAATCAATATAAGCAAGTGTCTCTACCTTGGTTTCCCCAGATGTAAAACTGAAATACAACTTCCCTCATAATCCAGGTGTTACAGCAGTTATTTCAGCACCAAGAAGACCCACCAAATGAGAGCCACCCATCTACATGGAGCCACCACCAGATACAAACACGTCTAGATGCAATGGCAGGCTGCAGTCTGTAGTCCACATAACTGGCAGGGTTGGCATGAACCTCTAGAGATCACCTAGTCCAGCTCCCTGGCTCAGACTAAGGTCAGCTGCAGCAGGTTGGCCAAGTCCATGTCTGATCGGGTTTTAAAGCATTTTCAAGGATGAAGACTCTACAGCCTTCACCCTTTAGGTATTTATACACATTGGTAAGATCTCATCCCCTAGTATTCTCTCTCCAAGCTGAGCAGTATCAGTCCTCTCAGTCTCTCCTTGTATTAAAGATGCTCCAATCTTTTATTTATCCTCACGGTCTTTCATTAGACTCACTCCTGTAAGCCCATATCTCTTGCACTGGTGAGTCCAGCACTGCACAAAGCACTCCAGATATGTCTCACCAGTACTGAACAGAAGGGAAGGATCATCTCTTCCACCTCTGGCACTGCTCCTCCCAGAGCAGCCTAGGAGGCTGTTGGCCTTCTTTGTTGCAATGGCACATCACTGTCTCATGTTCAGCTTGTCCACTGGCACCCTAGATCTCTTCTGCTCCATAATAAGGAGATCAGTAGTCATGGTGAATACTCCCTATTTTTTTCTTGTCCTTTGTATGGTTTGAAATGGTTTACAGGATTAGTAGTTCTATTGTCCCATTGATGACTGAGCAAAGACTGGTCATCCTGCAGTTCCCTGGTTCTTCCTTCTCGTCCTTCTTGAAGACAGGACTGACATTTGCTTTCATATTGTCCTCAAGAACCTCTCCCAGTCACCATGACCTTTCAAACATACTCAAGAGTGGCATGCACTGGCATCAGCCAGCTTCCATCTGTGCATCCCCCATTGACGTTCATGGACTTGTGTCTGCCCATTTGTTTAAAGGTTCCTTAACCTGACCCTCCTCCACTGAGGTTAAGGCTCCTTTGATCCAGGCATTTTCACCAGCCTCAAGGGTCTTGGATTCTCAAAGGCCAATCTAACTGGTTAAGACTGAGAAAGGGAAGGCACTGAGTACCTCTCAAACTTTTCTACATCCTTTGTCACCAGGTTCCCCATGGAATCAGGTTCTGCAGTGGGCCCACGTTTTCCCTATTCTTTCATTTACTGCTAATGGACCTACAGATAACTTTTGTGTTGACCTTTACCTTTGCTTGTCTGATTGAACTCCATGTGGGCTTTGGCTTTCCTTATCCCATCCCTGTATGCTCAGACTCTGTATGCTCAGTGTCTCTGTATTCCTTCTGGATTACCTGGAAACATGAAATCCAGCATAGCTTCTCACATCACCAACTCAATCATGTGTGTAAGGAAGCTGTCACCAATGCACTTTAGAAACCTTCTGAAATACTTAGGCCCTGCTTTGCTTTCCCTCCAGCAAATACCTGGATGGTTGAAGCTTGTGAAAATGTGGCTTCTTCCACTTGTCTCAACACTTCATTTACTGCTTCGTGATCTGCTAGTCCGCACACATCCAAAACAACATCAGCCATTCTGGTCTACCTGCTAATTTTGACCCATAAGCTCTCAGCTGGCTCAGCATCCTTTCCAAGGCAGGCATCCATGCATCCCAGCTGCTCTCTTACATAATGGACCACTCTCCCTTTTTGCTCTTTCATTCTGTCCTTCCTAGAAAGCCTGTTGTCTATCCATGACTGCACTCCAGTTGTGTGAGCTATCCTGATGTATCACCACGACACCAAGAAGAGCCCTTCAAAAACACACAGACATCCAATTCCTTGTTTCTTTCCCACAGTGTTTATATTAAAGTACAGATGCATCAGAAAGTGTGACTGTGCATTCATTCCTGGCCTGGAATATTGTCAAAGCTAGAGTGTGGCACCCTGGTGTTGAATGTTGCGTGAATTCAACAACTGTGAAACCCATTAATCCCAGCTGGTAGGAAAACCTCCTACTGGAAAATCCTACTTCTTTCTGCAGAACTGAGAGACAGATCAACACCACAGGTCTAGGAATCTGTTAGTACTTGGTTTGTAACAATTCTTACTTGCTGAATAAAGCCTATTATTAATCCTAAGTGTGTGTGAGTGATCTTGTCCTCTCACCAGGGAATACATGAGTCCAAGTCATAAATAATTATGCACACCATGACAGAAAGGCATCCAGCTGTGCTGATTTCCCCAAAAGGCACAAAAGCTTTCCCTCTCACTCCTTTACTTTTGTGCTTACACTTGGTCCCACTTCACCTCTGTTTTCCCGATTCATGATCCTCCTGTCCACACCATGCTGCTCCCTTTGTTTGGATGTTGTCCTTTCAACCTGGACACTTCTCGCATGGCTGTTGGTTGTTATATTCCTCTCTCTTCATTCCTAGTTTAAAGCTTTCCTCTCCAGGTTGGCCAGCCTGTTGGCAAAGATACTTTTGCCCTGTGGTCAGGTGGATCCCTACTAAGAAGTCTTGGTCCTCAAACAGTCCTGTGGTGGTAGGAAGCAAATCCTGCTGCTGACTGTTCTGTGCAACCAACGCTGACCCGTAGGATCAATCTAGTTCTCCTCAAGACCTTCCTCCTCATTGGCAGTATGGAGGAGACCACCGACTGGGGTCTCATGCCCTAAGAGACTGCACCCAGAACCATGTAGTCCCTGGACTGCAGGTCAGGTTGGCAGGTGGAGGCTTTCATTCCCCACAGGTGGGGAGTCTCCCACCACTATCACTCACTGTTTCCTCTTGCTGCTTGGTTCAGGTTTAGCTGGCTCAAGGGTTTCACTGAACAGAGCTCCCACCCATGAGGCTGCTGCCAGGGTGCTAAATCTACTCCATAGCTGCATACCTGCAGATATGGACTTAGGTAACTTAGGACTTACGGGGTTGTATCAGGTAAAAACAGTAAATAGAAATTCAAGATGTCTAGTTTAATCCTAAGTGAGCTAGTGGTACAACGTAGTATCTATTAGCAGAGCGAACACAACAAATTAGAAACGACAAGAAGAAACTCAGTCACAAACAATCAGTGTTTTTCGATGGAAATTCCCTGACATGTTCTGCATTTAGATATCTTATGTTCCAATATCCTTGTGCTGGACTGCTGTGTCCAGTAAAGACATCAAGTAACCCTGAATTGTGGCTGGCCAGAATTCATCATTCCAAAACTGCCTGCAGAAGATGGAAAATCAAATCTAGTCTTACTCCAACAACATTGACCTTATCACCTTCTTAGCTGCTTGTTGTGTTGCTTATTTCTTCCATGTGTAAAGGTTTCTCCCATAAGTCGGCAACCTAGGAGGTGGCTGGAGCTCTGAATCTTTGTCATTAATGGAACAGCTCTCATTAAAATTCATAAAATGTGCTTGAGCTTCCAGACTGATGTTATTTAATAGAGCAGTGCAGGTTTACAGTACTTAGACATTGATGAATGCAGCAGTTACTGCCAAAAGAAACTGTCCGCGGATACCAAGATTGCAGTATGCTTAGACCAATCAGAAGAATCAAATGGAGACAACGTTTTAAAATAAGAAGGCAACTATCAAACACATTTTACTTCACCTAAATGGACACAGTCTTATTAATATATGTACTGCATTATAAAATCCATTTTATTTGCCTCCAACATTTTTCCAGCTGAACGGGAAGCTTTAAAAAAAAAGTTACTTATCACTTTGAATCTCATTTGCTGCTTCCAAAGCATCTTGTGTCTGAGTCAATCCTTTTATACAACTTTTTATCACAGTTTGTAATCTGGCAGTAGTCATATTAAAAAATTAACAGTGATCACTTCGGTTTTCAGAATCTGTAATCATTTTTTACATAATGGTGAATGCAGGGGATGGAAGAAGGGAAAGTTTGCATAAAATCTCCAGGTTCTAGTGTTTATTCATGTTGAATCAATTCCTTTTCATCTGTTTGTTCTGTCAAAATAAGTAGAAATATTCACTGCTATTTGATATGGCCATGTATAATGAAGAAGTTAGGTTTTACTTCAAGAATAGTGTCTCTGAACTTGGATTTTGCAGTACTGATGTTCCTCAACGGTCTCTTATAACAAGTCTCCACATACAAAAAGGGTGGCTGTATACTTCAAAGTCTTTCTAAACCAGAGCACAGTAGCAGGAGCAGTAAGATGCTCATTTGCATGTTGTTAAGAATCTAAGCAGTGGATAATATGGAGAGTAGTCCGATGGAAACTGCTTGAGGATGCAGAAGTTAGGAAACTTTTACTTACAAAGCAGACAGTCAGCAAGGCTTGGAATAGGAAGCTTTATCTTATGTTTTAGTGACTACAACACAGAATGTGAATAAGGAAATCAACAGACTTACTATTGATAATTAGCAGGCATTTTCGTACCAGGCATGTAAATACCTAAAGCAAATTATTGCAAGAAAAGTGCCTGGGCAGACAAAACTGTCTTAAGGGTCCGATTGCACATACCTCTAAATTTCAGGAGGATTTTTTTTACTTGATTTATTCTTTTACTTCCCATCTGAATTTTCCTGTGAGCCTACAACCTTTCTTTTAACTCTCGTAACTGTAGACTTGGGTCTCTAACTTGGATGACCATGGCTGCCTTCTTTATTCAAATCATATCTACTGCAAGTTTCCTAAAAGTCCCCCAATGCTTTTTTTCCCTTTCATCTCTACAGACTCTTGCAATAATCATAGAATCATTAAGGTTGGAAAACACTTCTAAAATCATCTAAGTCCAACTACATCCACCTACTACCAAAATTGCCCACTAAACCATGTCCCTTAGTACCTCATGCAGGTGTTTCTTGAGCATCTCCCAGGACAGTGACTCCACCACCTCCCTGGGCAGCCTGTGCCAATGCCTGTCTGCTCTTTCGGAGAAGAATTTTTTCCAAATATCCAACCTGCACCTCCCCTGGCACCACTTGAGGTCATTCCCTCTTACCCTATTGCTGTCACCTGAGGGAAGAGACCAACCGCCACCTCACCACAACCTCCTTTCAGACAGTTGTAGAGGCCACAAGGTCTCCCCTGAGCCTCTTCTCCAGACTGAACAATCCCAGCCACTCCCCGTAAGATTTGCGGTGAAGATCCCTCACAGCTTCATTGTGCTTCTCTAGACACACTCCAGAGCCTCAATGCCTTTCTTGTAGAGAGGGGCCCAACCCTGAACACAGGACTCGAGGCACAGCCTCACCAGAGCTGAGTACAGGAGGACAATCACCTCCCTGCTCCTGCTGGCTACCCTATATCTAATACAGGCCAGGATGCCATTGGCCTTCTCAGCCACCTGGGCACGCTGCTGGCTCATGTTCAGCCAAGCATCAACCAGCGCCCCCAGGTTCTTTTCCTAATAGAAATGAAAAGCCTGAAACACATCATGATAAACCAGTGCTGGTATGAATCCATATGAAACCAATGCTATACAAAGAACTGCTGTTCCCAAAATCAGCCAGTTTGAGAGTCTCTTACCATTAAACCAGAACTAGACCAATTTTTGATTTGTCTGGTTTAAGTGAGCTTACAAAAATCACCGATGGCTACTGATTTAACTGGCTCCAAGTCAAAGATCAGCAGAATCATAAAGCTAATAAAAGTGTAATCTCTGATTCAGTCTCTTTGAAAGGTTATATTATGCAATTATAACTGGAATTTTATATTGGGCAGGCACTAACAAAAAATTCCATTACATTTATGAGCTACATTTACACTTTTTTTGGCTATTGTTTTATTAGAAATGCAGTAATGGTTATAGACTACAATAAATCAAACAGAAATTTAATCAATAGTTCTACTATGAAAAACAGAATGTCACAAACTCTTTTGATAAGAGATTTTAAATCCCACTAAATAAAAAGGTATTAAATCCGTAACCCTGTATGGAATACACACACACTATGTTTCCCTGCTTTAATGAAGTACGTAAGAAGTATTGGTGCATTATTACTCTAAAGAGCTAATTCCAGATAGGCAAAGTCTACACTCCAAAAATTAAGCCATTAAGTGGTGATGGATACTAGATTATTGATTTTTAGGATAGATATACAACATGTAATAACAGAACTGGGAGACGGAAATGCAGGAATAATTCAGCCATTTATGTAACCAAATCTAGCCATTCTATTAGTTATTTAATTGTCCCTACTGAAGTCAGGGACAAAACTGACAGTAACTCCAGCAATAATTTCACTATAATTTCCAAGCTGCTGTAATCTGATTGCAGCGTGTTTTTGGTAGCTTCTATCAATAATTAGCGTAGAATTGTAAGAAGCTATTAATTACTATAGAATTATGGAAAGTTAATAAAACATTCAAACTAATTTTAAACTTGTTAGGGCTCATCCTGCCATGTATTCAGTTGGTTTCTCCCTTCATCCCCTCATACAATCAGGTTGTAAAGGACATCAAGAGAAAGAAGCATATAGCAGCGTATTGTGGTGCGTGTAAAACTTTGGAGCAAACCAGTTCAGCTTCAAGCACTTCTACCATCTCTGTGCAGTATCCCCAGCCACAAACAATGGTGTACTGCATGCAGACACGCATGGTCCTCCTGGCAAGGTCACTAGAGATCACAGGCAGCCATGGGACTCTTGGTATGCCCATGCTGGTGCAGATGGTAATCCCATTGAGTATTATGAACACATCACTCGAAAGCGAGAGTTACAGATCATTATGAACAACCACTTGGTTTCTCGGACTGTGTAACAACTCTAACAATTGACTAGCTGCTTAGTGAAATATTGATTAATCATTTATCTAACAGCCCTTTCTAAAAATCTATCTGCAATAGAAATCCGGTCCTTTAAATCATTCTGTTTGAAGATGAAGACAAGTCTTTATTCCTGACCCTTAAGTTAAAGCTAGAGTGCTCCAGGAAGAGCTAATACAATTTATCATTGTATACACCAAAATCACAGATATCCCAAATCTTACAAAGTCTGAACTTATTAAATTAATCAGAAGTGTTATTTTAGGTATGGCATCAAGCTGAAATAAAACCCCTTAAGATCCATGAACTCTAAACCTGCTAATTTAATATAACGATGAGATTTCATGAGCAACGATTGCACAAGTAATGATGTGTGTTAGTCTTCAGTACTCGTTGCACAACATGTATCAAATTTCTAAACACCAATTCACAGCAATATTGCTCTCTTACAGTTTTCCTACAAATGCATCTGCAGATGAAAGATTTTCACGCAGTATCTTAAATAGCTGCACTCTGCTCAGAGCTGGGGACTATTACAGAGCCCATGCAAGATTACCTGTGTGGGACACTCTGTGGCCAGACTTCAGGAAAGTGATCTGAGAACTACTTGTATTATATCCAATATTTCCCTGAAACTCCTGGTGAAACACACCACCGAAGTGCAGCCTGACAGTGCAAATATATTAGAGAAAAAAATATCCATTGCCAAAAATCTGGGATGTGAGGGTAAACTGAGAGGAAGCAGCAGGCCTCCCTTAAGACTGCCCCAAAAATCATTGTCAGTCATGAAACCTGAGGTGCACCAGTCTAGTGAGTTAGAAAGACAAAAGCATACAGCATCATATCTCTATAGAAGTCCATTTTGTTTTATTTGCTGTCACATACTGTTTCACTCACAATAGCTTTACTTCTTTTTGTGCTGGTAACCAAATTATTCTTTTGTGATATGAAGGGAGAAGATACCACAGTCTACCAGAAGACACCACTTCTTGGGAAAGTTCAAGTTGGGGCAGTATCTTAGGGTTGCAAATTAGGCACAAGACTTGGCAAGCTGATTCTTAAAAATGGTTCTTAAACTCTTTGGAACTTCTGAAGTACTAAACATGCCAGTATTCTTTAAAAGCTAAATCATTCGTACTTACTACCTATTTGCTTTAAGACTGATCTTGCGGGCTTCATCCCTGTAACACTGCTAAAGCAAAACTCTCCTTTCCGCTGTCTAGACTGGTTGGTTGGCTGGCAGGGAGCCAGAAGTAAGTTCCTTTGCCAGTCTGGAAAAGTAGGCGTGATGGTTAAAAAGACCTATTTTATTAATGAAAAATCTCCTGATGCCAAAGCCATTGTCAGAAACTTTGAATGGCTTTAATATTGCGCAATATTTTTAAGCATCTGTTTTGCTCAGAGGTTTTTCAGATCTTTCTTACTGACAGGTTCTGGGAAGGCTGGATAGCTGTATTTAGGGTTACTCTATATGGATTTCTGACTCCTATTCATTCCATCCCATCCTTTCTGTATCATTCTAAATAAACCTAGGGATATCGCAACAGATTAAAGAAAACGTATGCTCACAGATGCAGATGAGAAGAAATGGTGCAATTGTTTCATGGCAGAGTCCACTGTATGATATTGCACCGTATCTGCAGTGATTGCCAAATTTTGTTTTATCTGAGTAAACAAAGAGCTCAATATCATGTGCTTGGGAGAGAAAATATCAAACACATTCAAGTCTTTGAACTTCGAAAAAACAAAACAAACCCCCCCTACTCTATCAAAATCTGTAACAAACATTACAATCACAGTGCACCACTGAAAAACGGGAAAAATTCGGCAGTAACTTTCATTGACAATGACAATCTGTTTCCACATACTACATCTGCCCATGTTACACACTGTTATATTTTCATATTGATACCTATTTCAAGCCTAATTAAAGTTGTCCAGTCATTGCTAGAAATACCATGATTTGTAGAGGACTGAATAAGTAATACTTGAAACTTGAATGAAGAAAGCCTGGTTTTCTAACTTATTTTTTATAGAAACATAGACATAGAAACAGTATTGGTAACTAGTTTTTATAGCAGTAATCTACCAAAATTGTGCTTTTTAACTTATGAATTTGCAAAGCACATCTCTACTTAAAAAGCAAAGCAAATTCAATTTCCCTAACTACTGCGTAACTAAAAAAAATTACAGCTCCTTCTCTTATGAACCTGGTTATAAAAACGAAGTAAAAATTAAAGTAGTCAAAAAAAAAGGTTGGCGATTTTCAGGACACAGTGAAACAGATAAAGCAATGTGCTCACAGCTTTTTTCCCTGTTACCAAAAATCATCCATAAAGGCAAAGAATTTTTGGTACCTTTAATCTCTTCCTTGAAAACTGCATCAAATTAATTGGTGCAGAACCCACGACATTATTCAGGTTGTCAAAGGGACTATTTGCTGTGGGAAATTTTCAGAATAAAGACGGGGGATATACAATTGAGTTCATACAACTTCAAGCAACAACACAATCCTTTTTTCATTTATGTTTTACAGAATAATGCAGTAATGCAGTTAATCTCTCTTGGGTAGGCTCCTAATGTTAATTTTTAAATGTCCTCAAGAAGATAAAGAGAATCAAACAGCAATCTGTTTTTTTCCAGAGTGCCTGTCTCAGCCACAAGTCTTCTGTCATAGCAGGTTTTGTACTTTTTGCCTAATTGTAAAAGATCTTGAAGGAATATCTGTTCAGAAAATTGTTCCATTTTGTAGTCAGATGACACTAGAGCTGCAATTCAGAAAAACTAGTCCCACATTCAATTCAAGTCTTATTCAATGAGATTAAGCCAATGGTACAGTATGGAGTTATCTTGTTATCTGGAACAACTGGTGGGCAAACAAAGAAAGTAAGCAATAAGAAATGACTGGCAAATGAAGAGAATAAAGAGACATTTATAAAGAGCCACAAAGAGAAATGGATGTATATGCTGAGTGAATAAGAAAAGAAGCAACAAATCTGGAGGAACGGAAGTGACTGAAGCATAGGGATTATTCAGAAACATCATCCTGTGCCAAGGAGATGTGCCTCTGGTTTCACACAGCATCTGTCACCATCAATTCACAGTCGTCTAACTAGCAAAGCTAATGATGGGGAGTTTATACAACACCAGCACAAAACATGTCCCTGAGGGTGTTGCATCCTCACAGTGTCCCAGTGCAGCAGCCTAGTACCTACTGCTTCTTGCAATGTGCAGGTGGAGAAACAAGGCACCAGAATTTAAGCAGCTGTGTGCAGGACCGCAACAGATACCTATGGCAAGGGAGAGGAATGAGCCACTCACTGGAAAATCTTTCCTGACTGCCTCAGCAGGAACCAAAATCAAAAAAGTCACACATGGTGAACATTGGATAACATTACAGAACACAGCTGATCACTACACAACTGTTTGGAAGTTAGTTTAGCTCAGGTTGCCTTTTTAGTTGATGTTTATATTAAAAAAATCTGCTTGGCTTTTTTGGTGTTTTCAAGGAGAACTGGACATTACCTTTCCAATATTAAAACTTGTATGTTGAGTACCCAAAACTATGATTTTATGTTCATTTGTCCTTTAAACTATGTTAATCATTGCAATACAGTCAGCAGGCTTTCCTTAGGAGGAAAAGAAACACAAACAGAAAGTCATTCCCACTATATTCTACACCTCTTACAAATGTTGCTTTGAGGACCATGACACTCAGAGAAAGACCCTTCACACTGCACTGGTAGATTGTGTCAGAGCTCCTCCACAGTCCCCAAACACTCTGCTCAAAATTACAGAGTACCAGCTGGTACACCCAAATGGACAATCTTTTGAGTTTTCAGAATATCTAAACAAAAAAATTAGAATTAAAAACCGTGTCATGTATGTCATGACTGTTCTAATATCAATGAGTTTTCATAGCATGCAAATCCCTGGTGTGACGCTGATGACAAACAGGAGTTCAAGAGGCACTTGTCTCACTTGCACAAATGATTTCAGTGTTGAAGAAATTCTCCTGCTAAAAAGTAGTTCAGTAGTTGGCTTGACTACATAAAAAACTGGCAGGAAAATGCAGTCAGAGAAAATGATGAATGTGTTCCCCTCTCTAATTTTTTTAAAGTTAAGTTTGAACTGGTATCTGAACATAATTCAATCTGTTCAAAGGTAAAATAACAAAGAAGTAAAGGAAAATTTATCTCACTGACTGTGGAAACAGAGATCCTATGAGGTTGTAACGTACCTACAGTTCAAATCAACATTTGCACCAGATTAGAAACAAGACTAGTGCTTTGCATTTTGCAGCATTTTAAATTTTCTTCATAAGGGGAAGAAAGAGATTTTTCTTACAAGATCTTCAGTTCTATGCAATGCACAATATATTGAGTTGTCAAGAAGAAATAGTTTCTACTCTGCCTGCAAAAGCTTTCCTGAGGGCAGAATATTGGATTTAGCATGACAAGGTAGGATCTTCAGATTAGAATTTGAAAGATGTCCAATGTTTTAACTTTTGATGGTTTTGATTATTCAAGTCTGCCCTAACCTACCTTGTCAATGTCAGGATTACAATAATCCACAAAAAAGCGCAATGCGACACATACATCAGTCATATTAAAGTCACTTGGTTTTCACTAATTCTTTGATCAGTTTAAGACAACATAATTAAAATGTGGAGCCGGAAAATTCCTCTGTTTTAATATGCAAAGACACCTCAGATGCACTCTTTAGAAGTAACTGTACTTGAAAATGAATCCTTATATAACTCACACCCTAAACCAGCTCAAGTCCCCAAACTGGTCTGAGAAGGAAGAGGAAAACAGAAGTAGAAAGCTCCATATTATTAGAAATTCCTGAATATTTTTCTTTTATTATCTAGATAGCTGTTATAATCACTGATGACCCACAGGAGATGAGAGGTTGTATTAAAAAGCCAACAAGGTGCTGCTTGCTTATTGTTTCTTTAAGAACACCATTCACACAGGCACAATGGCTCATACAGTAAACAGCATCCTCACAACTCAAAGTATTTAACCATAGCCTTCCAACATCTACTAGGAAATACAGTTATCACACTGCATTACACTCCCTTATTATAAGCATCAAATATGCTGCAAAAGTAGGTGTAATCACTTTGATCTCATCAAATTCATAGCCAGAATGTACTCAGCTCTCCTACACCCATTTTAACCTAGAATATTAACACCCAAAATAGGAAGAAATTAAAAAGAAAGACCAGAGAGTGTGGAAAGCATTGCTAGATCAGGACCTCATGACAGATTACCAATCCCCCTGGAAGAGAACTGGGATTCACCAGGCACTTCTCCCACCTCAAAACCCCTTTTCTCTGCTCACGGATGTGCTGCCTACATCTGAGGGTAGTTCAGTTGTCCTGACAATGTACTCCCTGCCACCTGCAGATTGCACCATGGAAAACAAACCGGCCAGTTGTAGTTTTACCTTTCTCCACCATCATCTACCAGCACAAGTGCACAAATGCTAGTTCTGAGCTATGTGGAAGAATGTAACGCAGTGCTCCTTGGACCAACCCTGCAAAGCGGGGCTGTGAAACGAGACAGCTGTGCTGAAACATCACTAAAAGTGTTTCTGATGTTTCTTTGTCACTCATGTCCCAGCAGGTAAAGGAGGGAGGAGATGCTCAACAAATTATCTGTTAGGTTAAAATACATGAAGAAGGAAGAACGTGAGGGAGAATTTTTCCTGTCTTTCCAGATGCTGTTTCGGGAGAAACTTTCTCTCATGCTTGCCTACAACTCATAAGGTCACTTCAGAGAACAGTTTCGGCCATCAAAATATCTTCAAATGATCTGCTGTCCACTATCTGTATTTACTGGGATGAATCCAGGGCCTGCAGACAGCCAGGAGCTCTCCAGCCCTTGCTGCATGCTCTGGGTCCATCACTGAAGCTACCAGAGTAGGGCATCCTGCTCTTTGCACTTCTGTTTATCAGCCTTCAGCAGCTCACAGCATCAGACCTCATGGAGCAGATACTGGATGGCCTGTACACTGCTCAAAGCAGTGACACGTCAGCTGAGTGAGGAACAAAACTACTCTGATCTCACTGCAGCATCTTATACGTGAGCTGAGGCTGGATGAGAGCTTCCCGAAGGCTGCCCTCACTGCTGCTGGTGGCAAACAATGCTCCCAAGTGGGACAGGGGAGGGGAGACTGCTTGTCTCTTGCACTTTCTAATCAATTGCTTGCATGTTTAACAAAATCTAATATAACACATCATTTTGGACATTTGGTGACAAATGCCAGACTACAACAACACCTCTTATGATACCATAAAGGACTATCTGGAAAGCTGCCTGCATTATTTGGGAGACGGCCTAAGATCTGATAAGCGGCTAAAAATTAGTTTAATGAATCCATATTTTGCCTTTAAATCTACGCTTAATGTGACATTGTGTTTCTAATTAGGGACTAAAAATGTTCATTTAACATTCCTGTTATTATGGGTTAGACATCACAAGCTATCTGTATATTATTAAAAGTTCATATTTTGAATATAAAAAGGAACTTCTAGACTCAGACACAGAGTGGAAGTTCTTATAATAAGCTATTCATCTTCTGGTCAGGTTTTATAATAACTAACTGCTACAAGTTAGTTGAAAGTGAAGAAAATGGAAAGGAAAAAGATGGTAATTGGAATAAACACTGAAATTATGTCTCATTTGTACAGATGGAAGCCAATTTGTATTTAAAATGCCCAAACTGGTAGTGACACCTTGTTTCCACTGCTGCCACCACGATTTGTTTAAAGGCACAGTGCATATTGGGTACTTGCCAAATATCTCCTGGCAGGGCAACTGACGTGGCAAGCAAGCTCAGCTAAAATAATGCCAATTTCTCTTAAGAGTAAATATCTCAAAATTCTTTATCAAAGTACCACATTCTATGGAAGGCAGTAAGGGAGGCAGTATATCCTGAGGAACATCTTGGGAAGTAATAATGTTTCATGACCACCTTTGTCTTACTCATGATCACTGAACATATTAACTATCAGATTATTTTCACATGCAAAAAAAGAAATCTGGAAAGCAGGCAACGTGTTTTTAGCTGTCCTCCATGCACCTTTAGCAACAGCAGCCAAGTATCATACAGTGTGTCAGCATTCACAGTTGCTTCAAACCTCTCCCAATCCAAGTAATCCAGCACAGGTTTCTGACAAATTCCTCTTAGCCTCAGACGTGGCAATATGAAAAACAAAGTGCTTTCAGTGCATCTTAAGATTTACAAGGCTTTTCAGATTGAATGGCTACTATCAATCATCTCTGCATTCCTAGCAGGAAATGAGATTTCCTGTTGTTTAATGCCTGATGTTGTAGTTCCAACAGTGCTACATTAAAAATCTATACCGTGGACAAAAAGACAGGGAAAACGTGTTTTCACACAATGTAGCAGAGAGAACATCTTCCTGGACACTACTCCTCTGATTCTGACTGATTTTTCACTTAAAATTGTATTTTAATCAGCAAAGCAAATATATGAAAGGACAAGGAAAGTATTTAAATGATTTATTCTTGTGTTCATGTCAGTTTTGTCTACAGGAAGAACAATTTATAGCTCTGCCATACACTGCCAACCACGTTCATCATTCATACATTTAGAGGACTAAGAACCTTCAGATCAGCTTGCTTCCAGCAATAAATTTGAGAAATATTATTCCTGGTGGTGCTCACTGTGTTTCTTATGAGCTTATTGCTGTTTGCTCTCTGTTTTTACCTTACCTTTCCCTAGGTGATAGAATAAAGTAGTGACCTGTTTCTCAGTAAGAACAGCCTCTTGGTCTCCTCACAGAGTGGCAGCAGAGATTCCCCAGAAGCTGGACATTATGTTAGTGGCAAATCCCTGCAAAGCACTGCAAGGGTCAGCTGGTGTGAGTGGTGCCCCCTGCTCCTGACCTCTGGCAGCACAGTTAGCATAACCAGCAGTAAGACAAATATCCACAATCCATAAGCTGGCTGTTAACATAAAGCCCTGCCCACTTCTCTCTCCCTGTCTCTGGCATCAGCATCTGTGGACACCCAGCACTGTAGAGATGAAGAGATCAAGCCCCAAGTGCTGAGCCACCAAGAAGATACGGGGAGCACAGACTTACAAGGTGATTAAGCCCATCAGCATTATCAGTACCCAGGTGCTGGGTTCCCAGGAGATGGTGACATCTCTTCTGGCACAGGGAAGTGTAACAATACACAGCACTATCTATAAAACCAGGCAGCTACAAGCCCTAAGTGGGATTTAGTCCAGGACTGCTGCTGGACAGTAAAACTTTTGATCCCACAGTGGTGAGGGATGCCTCCACCATCATCACTGAGTGACTTACGTCCTTTTACACAAAGCCTGAGTCCAGGTTATGACTGTATCGTGAGCTGATTGCTAAGAATTTGACTTGATCTGCAATGGGTCTGGTCCAGGTACAATTGAAAAGCCCATGTAACTATCCTGATTGTTAATGTCTTTATTTATGCAACAGTAAAATTCTAATTGGAACTGCAAACCCTTGTCCAGTCCTTATTCTGCCAACGATCCCTTAAAGATCCTCCGCAGTGCTGGGTGACAGCCACCCTCCCACACCAGCACCTGCCACAGCTGCAGCTGGGAAGCCACGCCAAGCTTTACCAGTGGCTTTGTTATACTTTTCCTCCATTCTCATCTTCCAACCTGTCAGATTCCTCCTGTAAAGGGTGGACTGACTACAGACCATTCAGGTCATAAGGAAAACTACTATTGACTTTAGAATAAATATCCAGGGATCTTCTGACTGCTTTTTGGGCTAAGCTGGTAGTACGGAAAGTAGAGAGTGCGTAAAACAAAACTTTTATCTCCTGGCTGGAGGAGATCCTATGAGAAGGAGACTGCAAGTGAGTAAGGGTTAGAGAGGTCCCGGCTGTCACTGTGTGCTTTCCAGGGCCTCGAGGAAATGTCAGTACTCAGGAGCTCTGAGAAGCAGTGATTTACAGTGCCCATTACACCTGCCACTTCAGCACACTGGAACCTTTCCAAGATTTCAGCAGGAATGAGGTAAGTCATACAGTACATGCAGTGTTACAATTAGTCTTTTCACTGTTTGTAGTGCTTCTCTTGTCAATAAGCATAAGCCACCTCATAATTTGGGCCAAAGAGCAAGTACTGCATACATCAGGGAAATGGCGATACGGACAGGCAGTCACAGGCAATTATATCAAACTTTAAGAGAAGTTTTCACCCTCTCTGCAAACCTAGAGCTATATCCTCACTGAGAAAACCCGCACTACCTTTTAAGCACCTCTTGAGCATTTATTCAACATTGATTTTGGTCTGTCTCATAGTGTTAAGGTAAGTAGAAGAAACACTAAAAAAAGTTAATTTTACAGATGAGAGTAACGAGCCAAATTTTACAAGTTACACCTAACAACCATGAGGAAACATTCACTCCTGTAACTTCACTGCTCGTCAATTCACAGACCTTTAGCTAGCCAGTTCCTTCGAACTTAAAGGATGGCTGCGCCTAACTCACATTTTATGTTGCACCTGAACTGAAATGTTCTAAGCTGAATGTTGCTTCCTAAGCCTATGAACCATGAGACTGTGAGATCTGACATTTCTCTAAACAATACCTAGTCCTTGTGCTGCCTGAAGATGGATACAAGTCTGAAGAGCACTGAGAAAATTCAAGGTATTCCTTGTTCTCTACCAAACATCCTAGGACTGGACAGCCAATTCATTTTTTGAGTCAACTGAGTGCTGCTCTCACCTCAACAAAGATGAAGCAGGGGATGATGGAGTAACTTCTCTGGGTGTTGTTTCCTAAAGCCATTTCTCATCACACTTCTTGAGGAGGCACAGTTCAAAACTTTATTATCCTGTAAAAGAAAAGACAAAGACATTTCAGTATATTTCACTGTTTTGCAAACTCCACATTTAACATATCAAGGTTCATAACATGGAGCACTGACATACTGAACCAGGGACACAGACAAAAAAAGAGCACAAACGTCTAACTTGTGGTTGTAGAAAATAAATTGAGAAGGCATTCCTTTTGCAGCTCAGAAGTCAGTGACAGACAGGTAGAAAGTCAAGTCATTTACTGAGCAAAGAGCAATAAGTGATACAACTGTTCTCCTTAATGACAATCCACTTCCAAGTAAGTGCTTCTTCCCCAGAACATATTGTAAAATTACATTCTCAGCCTACCACACTGACTACTGTGTCCTTTGAACCAAGAGAAAGGATAGTTATTGACTTGAGAACTTATACTTTAAAAGACACACGTACAAGTGATCAAACACTTATCTGCATGAACTGCGACCTACTCAAGACAACATCCTGGCTTAAAAACCAAGCATATGCAACAAGAATGCATGGGCCCATGCTGCAGAGTCGTTCTGTCCTGTTATTAATTGGTACATTAACTCAGAAAACCCTCCTTATTGAGCATTACTTCAGGCTACTGGCTATTTTAATTAACATACCCTTGTAACACTCTGTGCCACGACATTTAATTTCTTTGCAGCACATAATTAGGAAAGGAGAGAAAAAAAACTAACATAGAGCATTTTTATTCTGTGTGCATGCTTTTGTGCATGAGGGATACACCAAGAAGCTAAGCCTGACTTGAACAGTTTAAGAGAGAGGAATAGGTAGTGACCTAGGTTAGCAGAGAAATGGGTCTGGAAAAATAGTATGTAGCTTACAGCTGCCAGGTGCATGCTTGCACAGAGCATGAGACACACATGAGGATGCAAATACCTTGCTATCAGTTTAAATGTGAGTACATCAAGAAAGAGCACAGATTTCACAGAATCATAAAATATTGAAATTATTCTTGAATATCCACAGGCTGGGGGCCCTGACTGACCAACATCCTCTTGGTGAAGAGTGTCCCTCTGCTCCCCTCTGAGGAAGCTGCAGGCCACCACGAGGCCTCCCCTCAGCCTCATCTACATATTTAGACGGACCCAACCTCATTTTCAACACCTACACAGAAGTCATGCCCTGATGATGCAAATCTCCAAAGGCCAGGAACATGGGGGAAGAAGGAGGTGAAAGCTCCAGAGGGAGCTTTGCACAGTTGGTCCACCTCCTTGACCTCATTGCTGTCAGGGTGAGGATTCAGGCCCTGGCATACGGAGCTTTTGAAGCTCACAAGGGGGGTCAGTGCTTTCCCACAGCTCTCAGCAGGAGAACTGGGAAAAATACTATTAGCAGAGCACAGAGTTCAGCAGAGGTTATGAGCTGAGGAGCTGGGTCAGCTACAACCACCATGCAGCTAGTTTTGCCACTTAGGAACTACTTGGCATATTTTTCATCTCAGCTCTCCATAATTTGACCCAGACCTGTAAAAAAACCAATGCACATGAAGGTTTTGGTAGTGTGGCTCTAGGCTCAGCTATAGTGGCTGCAGCGAAGCCACACTGTGTCAAGAGCGCTTCTGAACCAGAAGACTGAGGGCCCAGTCATTCAAAAATGCAGTTCTGGGTCACACATAATACTCAGGAAATGTTACCTCTGATGTTCTTCAGATTCCCATCCTACACTGTATCCCATTTCTGAAATACAAATATTCTGCGCTTCAAAATGGCCGTTTTTTGAAACATACTTCAGCTTTACTTAGGAGATTAAATGGGTTTTGTCTCAGAGACTTGTGCCACTTTTTCAAAAAGGCTAATCCAACTCCATTTAGGATGTAGAAAAAATCTCCAACCTTTAATTTTTTAGCAACACTTTCCATACTGCCAGCTCTTGTGCCACATCCTCTCCCTTTAATTCAGCAAACACATGGTGCCTGGAAGAACAGTAGGTTAAAGAGTTAGAGCTGCTTACAGTGCATTACTATACTAAACTCTTTTTGTACCCTGCGGATACACTGTCAGCACCTTTTTTGCAAATCCTGATTTTCAAATGGCTTAGTGTAAAGATGTTAATACCTTAGCACTTTCATGAATGCCTTCCCAGATCCAGCTTTGAAACAAACAAGATTTTCCTTAACATTGTCTTGGATCTTATAGCCGTGTCTTCAGTTCCAATGGCTCTGACTGCTGCGTGTTCCTCATGAAAAGAGGAAGCAATCCAGGATTTTAAGAAATGTTCTCAACAGATGCATGAAGCAACTGCACAGACCAGCAAAGATGCTGAGGGTTCTTAGCAGTCATATAAAAATGCCTAATTTAATGCTAGGGGACTCCTTACATCATAAATATGTATCACTATGTCTGTTCTTTCAAGCTCCTTGTGAAAGACTGGTCTAAAAAACCAGCATTTCCTATAGGAAAGCATTTTACATGTCAGCTTCTCCCCTATGTGATGACACATTTGTGTCAGATGTAAGTAGCATAAAACCAAATAGTTGCCTGATCAGGCCAGTTAATTCCCACACTGTGGGAAAACTCGCAGCGAGCCTGTGCTTGTCATAGCAGCTCTTTTCATTGGCTCAGTCTCCAGAAGGGTGAAGGGGAAGAACAGTGTGATCTTAGAGGGAGCACACTACCTTTTGTCTCTCTCCAGCTGGCAACGAGTCCCTTAGGGACACAGACACTGCAAAACACAGATTACAGCAATCTCTAGCTGTTTCAGTCTGCACAACAGAAAGAGATAACATACTTTTGCTCCCCAAATGGGGGAATCATAGTAAGACGCAAAACAAGTATTTAGTAATAGTCCCACTTTGAAAACTATCTCTGCACTGAACGCATTTTCACAGTACAAAGTGTCTGACCAGAGCATCAGGAAATAACAGCTGAAATATCAGCATCTGGTATTGCCTGCTCATTTTCCCTCTTATTTTTATCAATTTGACTCAACTGTTAAGGAGCTCATGCTATCAAGTCTACAGAAGGTTTCTCAGTTCCCACTAGCTGTGACCTTTTAGCGCCTGATGTGTGAGCACAGCAATGAGAGGATAAGTGGTCAAACCTATTGCAGTTAATTAGGGACCCTGGTAGAGGGAATATTAATAATCTAGAGCTCTGGTATTACGAGGTGCTTCTACTCTTTAAACAGTGTATATGATACTACATTTCTGAATTAATTAGCATGAATTACTTATCGTTTTTCTCAATTTACCCCGCATACTTTTTCAGAAAGCCCCTGAACTACAGTATAGAAGGTTATTGTCTGACGTCTCCTGGGAGAACAAGCAGAGAAGCAGAGACATGGAATACATACAAGTGAATTGAAAATTAACTAAAAAGGACAGTGAAAAAAGGACAACTCATGCTGAAGAGATTTTATAGCCTCTGGGATCCATCGAGACGAAAAAAGAATGAGAGTCAAAGAGTAGAGAAAAGTAAAACGTTCTAAGAAAGGCCTTTTCTTACAGGTTACTAAAAGCCCCATTCAGGTATGTTCCAAAGCTTCTTGTTTGAGCTTCTTGTTTGAACACAGCAGAAAGGGCATTTCTAAGATAAACTAGCATTTGCTGTCTTTATAGTATAGCTCCTGCAGCAGACACAATACAGCTCATCATTGTTCCATGTTATCATTGCTCAAATTACAAATTGTTAGTCCATTCCTCAGAAGACAGCATATAATGAATATCTGGAGCACCTATGGAAAAAATCGAAATCAAAAATCCAGAAAAGCTAAATGCCGTGAACAGGTACTGTATATAAATCTTCAACATGCGTCTCATTTAATCAATACCAATGTATATTTCTTCAGGTGTTAGCTCAGAGTGCCAGCCTGAAATGCAGGACCTGTTCCATGAGCTAAGACAGCAGTGTAGTCAATGGCACATTCAACATCACTTCTCTGCAGAACGCCAAATCCACCCAGAGCAGAGGTGAGGAGGGCAACCACTGATCCCCTTTTCATCTGGTCACAGGATGTGATCAGGCACAAGAAAAAAATGGACTGGATTTCCTTTTCTTCTTACTCTAGACAGTTTTACAATCTTTTAAGCTGCAGCTAACACTGTTTTAAAATAAAATTTAAGTGTTATACTAGGAGAAACACAAGGTAACAAAATTAAAGGCACTTAAAATGCAAGCATTTTCTGGCTTGTAAATTAGTTTAACCTTGCATCAAAAATTAGTAACCCTGTATTGGTAATTGGATTCAAATTATAAGCATCTTCATTCTCATTAAAATAAGAATTCTGTTTACAAGTGAAAAAAAAGAGATTGAAACTTCTGTACCAGTCCATCAAGGATCAATTTGCACAACAGAAACATGAGACCGCTTATGTCAAACCTCCATTCAATTAGGAAAACAAATTCAAACTAATGCCACCTTTCAAGATGATTATCCAAGCCTTTGCAAAGAAGTGTATTATAACCATTATTTATTACACTAGCTCTTAAAGATTTCATTGTAAAGCAGTATCCCCTACTCCTGTGGGGAAACAGAGCCAGAAATCGTTGAAGCAATCTGCCAGACATCGCACAATGATTCAATGTCTAGGCAGAAAAAAGATATATTGTTCTGAGCCTCCATCCACTTGACTGTGGAATCTCTACACTTCAAATGCACTTGTTAGTTCCTGCACAAATCTTTGCAGTTCTAATGCCAAGGTTTCCAAAGTGAGTTTCGCCATTCAGAACATGACAGGACATACATCATAAGTCTGCACAAGCACTGATCAAACACACCCCAAGATGTGGCAGCCTTGTGTCCCCTCCATGCAGCTTCACACCAGCCTCCTCCAAAGGCACCTTATTATACTCAAGACCCACCTGGATGCGCGCGTGCAACCAACTGTGGGGAACTGCTGTAGCAGAGACTTGGACTGGGTGATCTCCAGAGGTCACTTCCAACCCCTACGATTCTGTAGTACCTTGGCATGAACCTTGGCATGAACATACGTGTAATTTCCACTAGGTTGCAACAGGGTAATAGAGGGTTAAAATGTCTTTCCCAAAGTTCTTTTCCACATAAACCTAATGAACACATACAGAAAGGCTTGAGGAATTTTAAGACTTTCCTGCGAAAAACAGTCATGGCTATTTAAAGCTTTAATGGCAAAAGCACAGATATTTTTAGTGTTTTTAAAATAATCAGAATCACTGAGTGGTAGCATGAACCATCCCAAAATCCAGACTGTGCGAGAAGTGCAAGTGACATTGTAGTATAGAGACCTGTTTGTGATTTGGCTTGGATACAAGGCAGATAAACATGCCACAAAATTGCTGTCTTGGTTTCAGTACATAAAAATATTGAAAATAAAATAAAATAGTAAAACTAAGGTAACAGCACCACATCTGGATCTGTTAGAAGGTACTAGACAACTGGCCCTCAATATGCTGTCTCAATGAACCAGAATACACTGGTTTTGACCCACAAATGAGAAAGTAATAAATTGGATGAGATTGTCCTTAATCTCTGTAAAAGTGCATATAAACACTGGTGATACACAGTGGAGCTTAGGCAAAAGGGAAGACATACACCTAGCTCTGGCTTTCCATCATCCAAGAGCTGTAAAGCACATCCACCATAAACTGAAAGGCAAAGAGCCACCAACAGCAGAGCCACCAGAGCCAGTAACATGCCACCAGGCTGCTGATAGTCAATGCTCAACTAACATGATTGAGTCATACTTGATTTTTACTTGGTAACAGAGAAAATGCCTACTAGCTGATCATAAGCAAATGTGTGTTTTGAGTTTCAAGACTTGCCCAGCATCAACCTCCCAGTTTCATAGTTGGCAAAAGAGAAAAGAGAAGATGAACAGGTGAAGCAGGAGCTCAGTGCACAGGATTTAGATCTCACAATGAAAGCTTATTTTAAACTTTCTGAAGAGCATAAATGCCTGGTTTCTACTTAAGCTACAGCAATTCAAAGAGATTGGCCTGTCAGGAAAAGTGCTTCATGTCTCTATGGAATCAATGATACAAATACGATTCTATACTGATTAAAAAAAAAAAAAAAAAGAACCCTCTATCAAAACATAAAATAAAACCATACATGTTCACCATCACAGTAGGCAATTTTGCAGCATTTGAGTATTAAACCAGAGGAACACTTTCTCCGATGACAGCTCTGACCCTTTTCTGCTAGCAGAGGTAACATTTTAGTACTTCTGCACTTGCATTAGCAACCCATTTTATGGTAAACAATGATAATGCAGGCAATACTGTTCACAGCATATCTAAACTGATAATCCTTGATACACATAACATCTTACAAGGACAAGCACATGAATAGCCATCTGGATTTGTCAACTACCAACCTCTTAAAAACATGCTGCTGAACTCCTCCTGCCAAAGTAGGATTTGATCCACAAAAGGAAGTAATGGCAGAGATTTTAAGAATTCTGTTAGGGTTATTTTCCCTTGCTACAAGCTTCATGTGGAAAATTACCCACTGCTTGAGTGATAGGCAGCAGTATAAATTCTCTAGACAGGCAGGCTGATATGGGATCTGCACCACTTATATCTTCAAGAGAGTTCAAGTGGCATGTCAGCAAGGCAGGGGCCTCGCAGCAACTTCTCGCCGCAGGCAGGAGAGTGAAATCCCAGTTGCACAGCCGATAGTGGCAGAATTTACATCCATGCTACAGGGCTGGAATTTCATGAAGGGATACGCTTCACTGTGTATCATCAGGGGATGTTGCCCAAGTAGAACCCAAAACTTGATTGTGTGACTAGAAGGTACTTGTGCTAATACCCAGGAAGCCAAACAAAATGGCCATGAGCCTTATTTTCTGCTGTCATACTCCTCCAAACCCCTCCTTGTCCTGCAGGTCTGAAAGTGCCATCACAGTTGATCTGTTTCATTTGGTGAGGTGTTGAATTTCTTGCCAAAATGTTCAGTTTATCATTTATTGAGGGTTACTTTGGATAATGCCCACTGAAATGTGGTATCGCATCAGCAAATCTAATGAATAAAACTTTTAACCTGGTACAGCTGATAATGCTTCTCTCTTTCTTCTGGAAGATTAGTAACGCATGACAAATGAGGGAGAAATCTGAAGATGAGATTCATTAGGAAATTCTTTAAAAATATTGAGCTTTCTTTGTAAAACAAACCTCACTGAATTTATCCATGCAATTAACAAGACCATTCCCACTCTTAACTTTCAATTAACTCAAAAATGCTAATTGCTCTAGCTCTCATTTCATTGCTTCAAACTTTCAAACAAATATAAACAAAATGGCCATGCATTATCTTGGGTAAAATAAAAAGACTATTTCTGGCCTTCACCCATCCACCTGAAGGCACTTCATCTTGATTTACACTAATTGGGCTTGTAAACATGTCTGAATAAACACAAAATGCCACTGGTGATTTCTCATACCTCTGACTGGTTAAAGCTCCATGAATTTCTAAGGACATTTATAGCAGTAAAATGGCAGGTGTTGTAAGCAATAAGGTAACAGTTTATAGATATGAGGAAATCTGAATTGCAGATATAAGTAGTATGTCTTGTTCAATGAAAATACAGCAGGCTGTAGTTACAAAACTAGCATATTCAAGACCCAGAACTGAGGCTGATTGATTAATCATGGCCATGAGAAATGATTATTCTACTTACATCTGTGTTAATCACCAGTTTTAAAATGTTGCAAAGGGTGCTAATTTCAGTGTCCCATTTGCACAACTTGCAAAGAAAATGGTCAAGATCCCTTTTTATCCACAGCTGACAGTCTTGAATATTTGCTTTCCAGCCTGAGCCTTGCAAGTACAATGACCTCCCAGATCCTTAGGATAGCACAGGAAGGGCTTGTGACTAAATTTCACCCTACAAAACAATTCCATTGCATTTGGTCCCTCTCTTTGCAAAGCACTGATAGGCTCTTAGGAAACCCTAGAGAGTTTCAGTAGATAAAAAAGACAGATCTACCTGGCTCTCAGGCTTTTACCAGGGTTACTAGGTGGAAAAAGAGGAAGAATTTGAAGAGAAAGAAGAAAATAAAGGAGAACGAAGTTATGAAATGCAGAGGGTAACGCTGTTGCAGTGTGAAGGAGATAAAAATTCTCTTAGTAAATAGTTTTTATCCAAGAAAATAAAAAAGGAAGAGAGAAATAATGGTAATGATAATTACATATATTTACAAAACAAGTGATGCACAAGGGAATTGCTCACCACCACCAATCGATGCCCAGCCAGCCCCACGCAGCAGATGCCCTCCAGCCAACTGCCCCCAGTTTTATAGTTCCTCATGATGCCACATGATATGGGACATCCCTTTGGCGAGTTTGGATCAGCTGTGCTGGCTCTGTCCTCTCCTAGCTCCTTGTGCCCCCCAGCCCCTATGCTGCCAGAACAGTATGAGAAACTGAAACATCTTTGGCTCTGTACAGAGCTGCCAAGCAACAACTAAAACATCACTGTGTTATCAACATTGTTTTTCTCCTAAAGCCAAAATACAGCATTACAGAGAATGAAGGAAAATAACTGTCCCAGCTAAAATCAAGACACCAGATCCTGAATTTTTCCTGTGACGAGAAAACACAAGCCTGAAAATTCTGTCTACTACAGTAAGTGGATATCAGTGCAGTAGGTTATAGAAAACACTTCTTCTCCCTCCCAGTTTTTGTAGGAATTTGCAGAAGAGACTTTAATAAAACTGTTCAAAGAAATTTCCTTTATTCAGATAAAAACTCCTATTTTACCCCAGAAAAGCTGGTGTTGGACTTTTTTTTTCCTTTCAGAACACTGTTTGTCAACAGTTCTGTTGAAATTTATTGAGCTACTCAAAAAGTACTGGTTGCTTATGTGCCTGCAAGAACACAAATAAACAGTCTTTAATTTGTAAGAGGGTTTCACAGCTATGCACAGAAACAATTTTGGGAATCGTGATATTAAAAACATATTTCAAAAATAAATGCTACATAGTCTTTTTACATGTCATCCCTGCTGAGGCTAAGACCAAGTAAGCTCCTAATTCAGGTCCTCATTGTATTTTAATTGGATTGTTTTAATAAATGATGCAACTCATCCTCTTATTAGCAGGATTTCATGCTGTGCTGAACAAACCAGGTCATCAAAAATTACATTGCCCTCAACGACTTCCACAAAGGAGGTCCAGAAACGTATTCTTGAAACCTGGAAAAAAAAAAATACACTCTTTCATCTTTCCTCTGTTCTAGATAAGGACAGAAGATAAATACTTAAAAATAACTACCAAGTGAAATAGAATACAGATAAATATTTCACTTCAAGCTCTTCAGAAAGATGTGTAAACTATACAATGGCAGGGGAATTAAAAGGATCAGGATGAGGATGAGACTTCAAAGTCTGAACATTTTTTACTTTTTTATTTTTTAAATCAAAGTTTCTTAACACATGCCATGAAAACATGATGACACTGTCAGAGGAAAAGCTACTTTCTCAATTATTTTTAGAGCACCTCTAACTTTCTCAGCTCTGAATTTCTGTTTGAGTCTAGAGTAACAGAACAATCTCACACAAAGATGGTTTAATTCCCCGGAATTAATAAAAGCCTCTTTCTCCGTCTGCTCTCACCTGCTCCACGCCACACAGCTCAGCACACATTTGAGTGCAATCATGAATAGACGTATGCCCTGCTTTTGCAGCTTTCCACTTGCAGGAGGAACGGAGCATTTCAGCCTCACCTTCACTGTCCAGTGGGCATCTCCTTGGTGCCACAAGCGGTTGCACCGCAGCCAGTCCCAGCAACAGGCTGCCTTCTCGCTGCTACCCGGCACTACTGTGCACCTGCTTCCTTCCCAGCAGGTGCAACCATCCAGCTGGCAGAGTTGAACAAAGTCTCTGGGATGCTCTGACAGAACCCTGGAGGGCCATTTTACACCTCTCCTTACAGACAGTGGCATATCCCTCCCTTTTCTCTGAAGGAGAAGAGGTTTGTGCAGTGGCAGCTCTTCTCGGGCTGCAGATGGGGAAAATACCTAAGACTTCTTTCCCCCCACTTCCCTGCTACAACAGCTGAGGAAACCAGTGCTTTTGGAGAGTGTTCAGACAAGTCTTAGTGTAAACACGAAATAGTGGGAATGCTGATTAGAGCAGGAATGAACAGAAAGTACTTAAAGCAGACACTCTGAAGGGAAGAAAATCAAGTGAGAGGTATGTTTTATTTCACAGTCTTTTTCAATGCAATGAATGCTGCATTGAAAATTTCAGCTCAGGATCACAGTGAGCTAACCAGTATACACCGGGCATGTAACAAACACAAGTTAGTGCACTCTACAGAGGAAAAAAAATGCATTCATTTTGCCTCTCAAGGCCAAGCCAACAACACTAAGCAAGCACTGAGCGAAAGCTCTAGCATCAGAAAGTAAACAAAAGAACTGCCTCACAACACTGCAGCATTTGGTGATCAGATATACGGGCACAATCTCATGCTTCCCTGATATTTTGCTATTCATGTTGGCAGTGCAGCTGGCAAAAATACACATGGAATAGGAAGTTGTCTTCCCAGTCATATCTTACCTGGATTTTTTTACCTATTCACTTGGTACATAAACACCACCTTCACTGTTGTCCCTTGCAAGCAGAGTTCAAAGGACTTCTGTCATACCTGCTTTGTTCCCTCATACTAAGCACTATGGGAGAAGCTCTCCTGAAAACAAAACCAAAACAAAACATAAAAGGAGCAGAGGAGGAAATAGCCCAATTTTGCATTCTTCTTTTATCTATCTGCCCATGATACGGCCAAGGGAATCAACTGTAACCCCTACAGGCTGAGTATTGTAATTTGTCCACATAAGACAGTATTGTACCACAGCCCACAGAGTTTATGTGGGCCCCAGAAACAAAACCTTGATGGAAAGCCAGAAATTTACTGATAGACTATATGACATCTTAACAGGCTCATAATTATTATTCCAGATTTGGTAAGAATAGAATGGAATAGAATGAAAATTCAGCAAACCATAACAAAAAAGTTTCAGAACAGTTAAATATCTTTTATAGACCCTGTACTGCCCGTCCCTTCTTTATGGTGGTATGCTCACCACAGAACCCTACATGACCCTATGGCAAATAGTTTTCATCTAAGGTGGGAGGGAGGGTTATGGCAAGCTGTCAGTGTCCTGAGTTTTAATCCAAGAGGAAGGCATTAATGCTGATGGCAGGCGCTTATTCCTCTTTAGTCTAGGATCCAGTTGGGTTTATTTTCATACATTTAATAATAAGCCTTACAGCTTGCTTGTTCTACACTCTTCTGCGATTCCATGTCACATTCAGATTTGATATTTATGATCTACTCCACATACTCTTTCTTTGTTGTACTACCTAAAACCAGTTTTACCCACTGCCACAGCTGCAGTCCTTAACAGACCAACGACTGACCACTGCTGGCTTGGTTTGTTATAGCTCTGACAACTCTGGTGTCTTTCCAAGCCCTCTCACTTAGTACTTCTGTTCTTCTCTACGTTGCACTTTCATCCTGGGCTCGTAGACAGTTCATTCTATGCAGAATAAAGACGTGTTAGTCCTATCTGCTGGGTAGAGAACTAGAAGAAAATTATTATAAAAATAAGCACTACATTATGATCATATAAAAGTAAGCTAAGACAAAACTGATTATGTAACAGCCAATGCCTTGTTATGCAATTGCTGTTAGAATCAAAAGATCAGAACAAAGCTCCAGGCAAGCCAGGAGAAGCCTTGACGATGCAGATCTGATAAAACTCAGTCTTTGCAGAGTTAGTACAGAACTTTTGTTCTGTTACTGGAAAAAGCCATATGGCCTTTGTCCAGCTCAAGACCACAAACTCCAGCCCCAGCTTTTGATAGTGTGCAAAACATGCACCTTCACCTACAAATCCAGCAAGGCTGCTGAAAACCCTCTTAGGGGTTTAAGCTCCTGAATGGGACCAAGTAGAGGTCATCTTGGAGGCCCTTGTTCCTCCTGGTGAGATTTTGTCTCATGAAGCCTACAGAGGTCTCAGAGGATCCCACACTGTCACAGTTTGACCTGCTAAGCATTTGATTTTACAGACAATACAGCTTGCACAACTATCAAAAGTAGTATCATTAAAATCACAACTACAGAATACAAAACCAAATCCTGGAATTCCTGTAGCTGAGACCATAATGTTTGCTCTTACAGTGTGGTTTGATTAAAATCACATTCTTTAACAGAGTTCTTATTAGATACAAACCCATTATCAAGTACATTGTACACAGTAAGTTAGTTTATGATATTTTCTGGACAGTTACATGCACATATATTGGTATGCACTCATACACAACCGGAACATGCAAACTGCATTGCAGATGATGTCTGGAAATAAATGGAATTGATTCACAATTGCGTTTGGTCAAATTATGATTAAACAGTCACCTAAACGCTAACAGTTGACAATTGCACATGAACACACCTATGTTGCTTTGTGCCGTTTGTAGCATCCCTTTAATGAGACCACCAGGAACACTGTCTTGTTTAGAAGCCCTTCACTGCTGATGCACAGCTCGCAGCTCTATACTGCAATTCTAATTTACTGAAATTACTTATCAGCTCTTTAGAAATGAAAAAATCCTTTCCAGCAAATTGGAACACCACATATAGAGTATTTTGCATTGCAGAGGAAACAAGCTTCTACCATCTGTTATATTTTGTCCATCTGAGGGCCATCAGTTTGTGCATTGCTGTTGTAAAATATCCCCAGTACAATATTAAAAAGTGGTGCAGTCACCCCAACCTCAACCTTGTAAAGCTATACTTATGCAATCCCTCAAAACTCAAGTTTATCACAGGAATAATTTCTAGACTTAGCTGATTCACCATTTCTGCTTGTAGCACTCTAAACATCATGTTTTATCAATGCACAAAACTACTTTTCTTTCTGCAAATGCATACACACAGACTTGTACCTTTTTTTTTAAGTTACGTGGTGAAACAGTGCATTCATATCTGAATAAATTATTAATTGTGATCACTATTAATAACAGGAATTACATCTATTCTTGCAAAAAGAAGCTTTGGATTTGAGATCAACATGTATTTATCCCAATTTTTCTGTCTTCCCTTTGTTCATGTGTTTTGCTTGCTGTCACTTCAGCCATGACAACATGATCTATATGAAAAGTTGAATTACTGTCTTCAAATAGCTGTATTGACGATAAAACAAACAAAATCAGCAAAAATGAAGTTAAGAAATGTTAACATCCATAATGTTAGAATGGATTATATATTCTGCTGTGCTATGGAAGACACAGATAGCAAAGATTGTAAAGAATGTAAACTATTTTGTACTTGTACTGTTTGCACTCGCTCTGCTTGATTTCCTTGTTTTAGTCCAGGTGATTTGCCCCTGAAAAACATATTATTTGTAGACCTTTTCTTCCAAAGCCTTCTGGAAGGCACACTAGAGACGCTTTACAGCCACAAATTTTTATTTCTTACTTCTTTACATGTGGGGCTTATACCAGGATGGAGATGCCTGCTTTCACACTGAGCTTTGCCCTCAGTTCTCTCTGCAGCAGGCACACTGCTGCAAGCCCTTGTCCAGGGAAATGTTTCAGGACCAAGTGGTCCCAGTGCATTGCCCACTGCCTGCTCTGTAACCATTTCCAGGCAGTTTCTCATGGTGAGTGCCATCTGCCCCTGCAGCAGGACCACCGCAGCCCAGCGGTCAGAGTCCTGGCTTCTCAGGCTTCTATGAGTATCTCTTCTTTCTCTGCTTGTAATCAAGTCTTCACCTCTCATTCTGTTTCACTGTTTGCTTCCTCAGAAGAGCTGTCCTAATTGCGGATATCACAGTCTGCGCCTGACAGCATGCACTTCCACTGTATGTGTATTTATCTACAAATTATATAGATGTACTACTGTACATTACACAGAAAAGCAAATCAGAAAAGAATGAGGTAAAGATGAAACAAACACTTTAAGAACTTTTTAAAAGTTCTATGTATTAATGGTAAATAATACCTTCTTACATCCCAGTGGATTGTCTTGTGCATCCCTTGGGGTGCCTGCACCCTGCTTTGGAGACCACTGGTTTGGAAGACCACAGACAAAGCTTTTCTGACCCAAATACGCTTTCATTGGTGTACTCTTCCTTCCAGTATAACTTCTCAGCTTTTGATATTCCTTTCAAAGCCAACACAAGGCAACGCTGCTCCTCAGAAAGATGATTTGTTGCTGCAGGGGACACATTTAACCCAGCCTATACAGCCTCCCACTGAGAAGCTGCAGTGGAAAGCTTGCACAGCTTTTTCTCATTCAGACATGTTAAGGCAAATAGTTCCCTGTTATTTAGGAACTTATTCAGTGCACTTGTTTTTGATTTGAAAGACCTAATCTTGAGAACAAGCCTGTTTACAGCTCTGGGTCACAAATGGTAGTTTTGTAACAACTTAGTACATTTCCAATTGCACATTTCCCTTTCTTCCCTTCTCAGCAGTCTGCACCCTTCTCTCTCAGGATTTGCATCCTGTAGAGCAGTAGCCAGACTGCTGCTTGATCCTCTTTTATAGCTGCTGTACTGATATATGCCTGCACAGGTGGAGTGTAGCAGATATGCCCAACCTCTGACTTCCTGTTCCAGCTGCCTTTTCCCTTGTAAGGCAGCCTTTGATGTCTTCACAGGAAGATTGTGTTGTACTTTTTTTCCAGTTTTGCAAGTGTCCGCTCAATATCCAAGACAGTCCTGCAAGAATCTGGGTTCCAAGAATCAGTACTACACCACTGTGTAACACATGTCCGCAGGTGGCTCATCTTTTCCAATGAAAAACCAAGGAAGTGAACATTTAGGGAGCCCAGTGAGCAAGTTTCCACTCCTGAGCAGTCGTAACAGAAAAAGGAGAGGAAACATAAACCTCTTTCTTGCCTTTCAATTCTAGGTGTTCCTCTCTTTACTGTTACTTTGAAGAAAAGCCTGCTCAAATGAAATTAAAAACAAGTTTTTGGACCCAACTACACTGAGAAAGAGATGTGGCGACAAAGATCTCTGTTCACCAAGGACTGTAATGAGAGCATTTTAATCAAATTTCAACTAAGGCTGGGCTTCTGTCTATCTCTGTCTTGCTCAAACTCTGCCAGCTTACATTGCATGGGCCCAACACAGAACCAAAGCAAAATTTGCTGAGTAGCAGCCAGATTAAGAGAAGGCGGCCATCTCCATCCTTCACTGCTTTTTCAGTGATCCTTTACTATCTAAGTTGTCCAAAAACTAGTTACTATCCTTGAAGTGACATACATGTCAGGACCACAGGCACACACACCACCTGGACCTCAGTGATGCCCCAGCACGTTGTAAAGGCCTCCAGAATGGCTTGCTGCTTTCTCCACCAACGAGCTTGTGCCATGTATGTGAGCCAAAGAATTCAACTTCACATCAAGATTCAGGAAATCATTACTAGCCTAACTGAAATATTAAATCTAATGAAATGATTTCAGTCTGTGGCTTGTTGCTAGCAGTGACTACAGTGGGGTCCACCAGGATCTGCTGCAGGCCTCATCTACTATCTCTTAACAAGTTTAAGCCAATATTTCAAGAAATCTAGGCTGTTTAAACCCACATCCATTTCTCAACACAAATGTTCCAAAAAATATCTGAGTCCTGCAGACCAGGCACAGAAGAAGCCTGTGACATGTTTCTTACCCAGCTGGTCTCATAATTTAAGAGCAGCCAAACACAGATCAGCTCTTTGCCCTCCACTGCCAGTGACAGGTACATCCACAGGGAGATAGTTCTTGTCTGTCAGATGCATTAATGACCTTTGTAGAGAGCACAGCTGCCATAAAAATGGTCAGCACTGAGTTTTTGAAAGCAATACCACGCTAATTTTTCAGGGTCAGGGATAAACCTCCTACAAAGAACAAAGTTCATCAACAACTAAGTTTGTGTCTCTTTGTCACTATAAATTCATATTTCAGTGTGCCAGTTCTTGGATCGAAGGCACCAGAGCTGTGTGTCTCAATTGTTCAGGTATTAAGCATAGCTATAATTGAAAATTATTCAAAAGAAGATCACTGGTTGACTCTACATTTGCAAGCCGTGTACTGAATCAAGTATTGTCTACCTTCTTACAGCTGCCAAAATGCCATACAAAAGCCAGACTGTGCATTCAGTGAACGCAGCAGAATCACAGTCACCTTACCCAGATGGATCTACCACTGCTTGCCAGCTCACAGTACGCTGATCTGGTATTAATGAGCGTACAACCATGCCCTCAGTGCTGACGAGTATAAAATGGGCCTCTGCTTCTATGCAGTCGTTAAACATTTTTACCTGTTCGTCCTGACAAAACTGGAATGTTTCCAAACCTCACCTCTCAGCACATCCTGGCACAAAGGAAATAAATTAGCAGGAAACTGTCAGAGAAATGGATGACAGGGGGAGGATGAGATCCATTGTAATGGGTTTGGTCCCATGGTGCAAAGCTCACAATAATACTGATTGGCATAAGAGGGCCCCAAGATAAGCAATACAACGATTATCACAACAGGAGGTATTTCCTCATAAGAGAATGACTGTGACAGCTAAACATAGCTGTCTTCTTCAAACAGTGAGGAACATACAATACTGCTTTTCAAGTACGGGTACAATGTAAAAGGAGCGCTATGACTATTGTAAACCATCTGCAGATTCAATGTCCAATTCTAATGACATTGCCTTTGCAAATAATCCTCCCATTGCTTTGTGGACATGGCAGGACTTAGAGAAACCCAGAAAAACCTTGAGATATTGGAAGAAGGAGTTCCAGAACTTTTGCATCTGTATCAGGACAGCGTGGCCACTGTGAGTGCCTGCCAGTGACTTCAGCTGGGTCAGATTTCATATTTGCTTCTTATCAAGTCATTGCTGTCAGAGGACTAAATTCATTCCACTGTTAAATTGGTGTGCTCTCTATCACCAGGACAGGTTTTATAAGAGACAGAAAAAAGGTAACTTGAGTTATATTTCTATCTATTCAAGACTCTTTTTAGAGGAAGCTCCTACTCTGCAGTCTAAGAAGCAATAGACTAGGGAAAACATCTGCTTGTATATAACTGCTTTAGATGATCACTTAGGAGCCCTTATAGAATTTTAGGTCAGCATTCTGATGTGAAGATATCATTAAAAAGTCAGCAGAACCGATAGCAGCAGGCTGTGCTCCTTCAAACACAACCTCAGCTTCTGAGATTGCAGTCTGAACCAGCCAGACATAAAAGGTGGGCACAGCTTCACTCTTAGTCCACATCTAAATTGTCCTTCTTCATACCATCTGTATGGTCACAGCACTGGAAGTGAATTTTTATCAGCATGAACATGCCAGAATAGTTACATGGTGTATGAAAACGCAGCCCTCTATATTGCCACATCAGTGTTTCTACCAGCACAGATGAATTTGCTTGTCTACTTGAGGGTTATTGGAATGAACTATAACCAAAAGAAGTCTGGGTTTCTTGGAGTACCTTGTGTTGCTTGAAGTAATCTAGCAGATTGCTGGCAGTCGAGGTAATTCACTAAAATAATTCACTCCCACTAATGCAAATCAAATCAAGGGCACCCAGGGCAGCACAGAAAACAACTGCACATTTTTACTGAAGACAGAAGTAACTCTTGCAGCTAAACCATGAGTGAACTCTGGGTTAATACACAGACTAATGGCTTTAACAAAATTATTTTGAGTGCTTGGTTGGGTTTGACACTATTGACATGGATTTCATCTCTGCAGACATCGAGAGCAAGTACAGACCTGTCAGCAGAGAACATTTTCAAAAAAAATCTGGAGATTTGCAATACAACTTTTAAGATTTGTATGAAGAACGTATGAATGGAAGTAAGTGGAGTGTGGAAAGAGGCAGACAGGGGAAGCAGTAGGAAAAAATCAAGAGAACAAGTATTAAAAAGAAAGGTACGCACTGACTGCCACAGAGCACTGTAAGGGTGGTTTCATTCAAACAGAAATGATAAATTGCTGAGAAAGTGGGGAATGTATCTGGAGCCACAAAATATTCAGAAAAGGAAACACAAGAACTTTGCCAAAGGCTTATAAGGTTCAAAATGTGAAACAAAATATTGATTCAAAAAATCAGACTTGCACTCACTCCTAGAGATTACAGAAGAAAAGCAGGTCCAAAACTCATCCACCACTGCCAGTCATTCAGGCAATGGGACACAACTGGGCTCTGTGCCTGCCCGACACAAGTGCAGCTCAGTGCATTCAGTGACAGCATGACACAAGCTTGTCTTGGTCAATGGCTCAATACCATCTCGAGTTGAGAGAGAGAGAGTTGTGTATGTGCTTATCAGAGAAAACAGAGAAAATAACCAGAAGAAACAGAAGCCCCTGGAAGTATTTGTCTACAAAACAGAACAATCACTTTAATTTTCAGCTAGAAAATTTTGTAATTTTACTGTGGACAAGAGCTTTTTTAATTAGTGAAAGAGATTGAACAAGCTCTTTCAAAATACCAAAGTAAACAAACAAGAAAAGTTTTCCTCCCTTTTCTCACACTTTCCTCTTGAGAGTTTTGAGAGTTTAGGCATCTTATCTGTGGACGAACAGGGTTTTCTGAGTATGTCAAACAGCATTTTTTCACATTTCCCTTGATTTCTTTCGTTTTAAATATTTACGACTTCACATGTTCTAAACAATTAGCATTAGCTCAGAAAACCTAGCGTTGGGTTGGTGAATGTGTCTTCTGCCTATATGCAGCATGAATATTTTATCATTTCTATTCATTTCAGTTCTAAGAAGCAGAGGAAAAGCTATTAAAAAAAATAAAAAAAATAAAACCACCAAAAACAAAACCAAAAGAAAGATAGGTGTTACTAACAGGGGTGTTCTTCTGGCTGGTATTTCTAAGAATGTTGCATTGCCTCAAAAGCCAGTGCGTAGGACTGACTGTTCAGCTGCTGTGCATCATGGCAAACACAGAAAACAACTCACCTCTCCCCATGCATGCTGTATTCCCCCATACTATTCTCTAATGAATGAAATGGAGGCTTTGTACCTCTGGGACCAGGTTTTAATTCTCTCCTTGTTCTACTCCTGTTATAACTCTCCTCTGAGAATTTCGTTTGTAAATTCCAGTTAGTGAAATGCTTTAACAAAAACAAACACGTTCAAAATACAGAAAAAAATCCTCCACATTCAATATGTCCTGGTTTTCCTAAATACTCTGTGCATTGATATATTTATTCCTGCTAATATGGAATTTGGAAATGTGTATCCTGTCTACTGGATTTTCCTCCCTGCCTCCCTGTCTGTCCCTCCCTTCTGCTTCCTTCAAGCTGAATAAGCAAGGCACCAGGCTGGGATGTCCAGCATCAGAACAGTTCTCAGATTTTGCCTGCAGAGAAAGAAACAAGGAAAGCCCAGCTCTCTTTGTCCACCCACACTCTTTCACAGTGGCATGACCTCAGGTGACTGCTATCACTGCCTTGCAGAAATAGTTACTGAGCGTGATGATGAGCCAGAAACCAAATCAAACCTTCTCCAGCATACTGCAAGGAAGAGATCTCTCCAGTCACAAAACGGCATCACCTTCCTTCCCAGGATGCCTCCCAATGTCCTGGCTGCTTTGTTCTCTGTTGTAAGCCACCATGTTACTACAAATACCTGTTTACCAGAAAGTGTACAACTTAGTTAAGCATGTCTTCACTGAAGCTATCATACACTATGTGTCCTTTCACAATTTACTGTTGCAAACCCTGGAGCTGGGAAGAATGAAAGATTTTCCTCCAAGAAGGATTTACAGACAGTGAAGTTGGACTCCTCACACCTAAAGTCTTGCATCCAATATGATTTGGTCTAAAGCTGGTATAACATCTTTCTTTAACAAAATTACCAACAATGAAGACTGTTTTAGCAGCAATAACGGGTAAAACTTAGAACAATTTAGGCTGAGACAAAGTTATTTGATATTGCTTAGTCCCAAGGGTAATGGAGAAGGCAAAAGCAGTTGGAAACAAGGGAATATTAAGGTGTATTTTACAGCAGATGTCAGAAAACCAGTACAGAAGCTCACTTGTTTAATGGAGTGTTAATGTCAGATACTACTAAGAAATGGAAATGAGATTAAAGAAACTGCTGATAGAATTTAAAGCCTTCAGTTTTGCATATAAGAACTGCTGCATACAAGCAAGCTCATACATGTTCCCCTGGGTAACTTAAATGGTCCTTACTTCTGCTCTGTTCATCTTCATGTCCTCTCACACAACTTCTGAGCTGAGAAGTCCTTCAAAACACAAGGTTCTTGTTACAAAAAAGCCATTTTTTTATCAAGTGTTTGTCATCACAGTCAAGAGGAACAGTAGTTTTGTTGGAGTGTGATTTCCAAATGTTGTTCACATGCCTGTCACCAGCAATGGCATTTCTTTCTTTTCATTAACCTGTAATCATTTTTTAAAACTTCATGCTCTCAAGTACTATCAATTTCTGTATCTATTGTGTTCAGACAGAGCAAGACTATTCGCCTGAAGAAGGCAGAAAGGCAGTAACTAGTGAAAAAAAAAAGCAGGGATTGCATCACAGAAACAGCCTCAGCCCTACCTGTGTTAAGTACCCAGGCAAAGTCACACACTCTTGTGAAGTACAAAACTTGTTTCAATTTATATTTTCACTTTTATCCATCACATTGCTCATTGAAGCCAAAACCACAACTTAGTCTTTCTGTATGATGTGTAGCATCACTATAGTCTCTGTTCTATAGGTGTCATCCCAACCTGGTTTACACTGCTATAAAATAACTCAGCTGACACCCACAGATATTCCAGTTTTATATGAACGCAATGACGGAATAGGATGTGATGTTTCACAAGCAACTGCACCTGTAATACCACAAAAGGTACAAAATGATTATATACTATCCTGGATAAAGCTGGCCTATACACACCCTGCAGCATATTAATGAAGGCAATGTGGACTTCTCTTTGATCAAGAGCTGCCATCCCAAGTTTGCCAGTATTCCATAGGAGTCTAATAATACCAAGTGTTTTCAAGTGTTGCTAACAAGTTTGGGCTTTCCCTTCCTTGCCTTTTCCTGGCAGTGTGCTAAATCCTGCCTGCTGCATTGCTGGTTTCTGATACTCTGATACATTTTGAGGATGATGAAGGCATCAGCTGATTTCAGGCTTCAGATGGTCTTCAAACAGCAAAAGACTTCCAGATGTGGGAGATGTTCTTAAACATGCTTGAGGTAATATCTGCCTCCTCATGCAAGACAGATAAACTCATTTAAAGCTGAGACTTCTTTACTTTGGAGGTTTTCAGAGTAAAATCCAGCATGGGAGTAAATAGAAAATGTAGATGTTCAATAAGATCACAATAAGATCAGCTCTTACCTATATGTTTCAAGCATTTAGCCCGCAATAAAACTGAAAAAAAAAAAAAAAGAGAGAGAGAGAGAGATTACCTGAAGCATTAAGGTTTCATTTTCAGCATTTTTTCATATATTTTCAGCATTCAGTTTAGAAGACAATGGACAAAACTGATCCATAAAATTTTGCTTTTAAAATTGAACAATCCCATGAAGCAAAGATCCAAATCAGAAATGATGTACCTTCCCAGGAGGATCAAAGTGCGGAACAGCTTTGCCTCACTATGTGATGAGGAACTTGCAAGGACCATCATGAAGAAGAAGCCACTTTATAATCAAAAAGTGAACAAAAATGTGCTAGGGTAGATGAGTGTTTCTGATGAAGTGTTTCTCTCCTAATTTTACAAGTTTGCAGGCTCTTTTGCAAAACATGCCAAATCACAACAGTAGTAAGCATAATTCTTCATTTTTGAATAACAGCTCCCAGGAAGACATCTCAGAAGGCGTTTCAGTATTGCAATCCTCATTTTAGCAAAGAGGACAACAGAAGGTCAACAGGAAGTGAAATGACATGCGAATGGTCACGTGGAACTCCACTGAGCTACATGGAGAGCAGAAGCCTTGCACGTCCCATCCCAGTCTGGTATATTATATACTATACTACTATGAAAATCAGATAAGAAAACATATGGGATGCCTATTTCTAGACATACTGATCTTTTTTGGTTCTGATGACATAGCTGAAAGTGTAGTATACACTCCTGTAAATGAAGAGGTGGATACTTCAGAAATGAGAACTGTAAAATGCTTTCAGAGCTTCAGGCATAGCACTCTTAAATTACCACATTCTGCAAAGTTCTTGCTGGAAGTGGATTATATCTTGAGAAAGTGGAGATGAAGGAGGAAGACAGGGATTATTCTCTTAAGGTTCTGATTTGTAAAGTCAGAGAAGCAGTGCAGTAATTAGTGAGCTGAGATAGCTGTGGGACATCCGGCTAAACTGAGCACATCTAGGTGTGTAACATCTAGACGAAAATACAAATGTGTGTCTGAAGGGACAGGAATGCAAAAAAGGAGAGCCTGTATTGGTAAGACTGGACACAAATCCCAGGAGCAGGACTGGGAAACATACAATTCTACCACGTCCTGAAGGTTGCACCTACCTCTGCATCAACAACCTCCATCCCCACATCAGGAACAATGCCATTATTTCAGTAATTGAAGAATTTACTTTCAAGAGCCTACCTCAGAAACAGACAAGTATTCCAAAAGAACATGAGAAAGGATACAGAGAGCAGAAATCCTGCTTGACATTAACAAAACCAAAGGAAGCAAGATCCTGAAACCAACAGAAGCAAGATCCCAAGCACAATCCCACAGCACCTGCATTTCCCAAAAAGTTTAAGACTTGTCCCAAAGTTAGTGTATTCTCTTCAGCTCAAAAGGATCCCAGGGGCATAATGCACACTCAGACACCAGCTGCTCTTTTCCTCTGTGTGGCAGGTGAGTAGTCCTAGGCAGACTACTTGGGCATGCACATCTTGGTGCCTGCAAAGGTGGGTGTGAGAATGTGAGCAGATGAAAACTAACAGAGAAAGAATGCAAGCAAAATCAACTTACTACGAGGCTGCATAAATACAGCTTTTCTTTTGCATATGATCTCCCTCAGAGTTTTGTTACATTTCTTTCAAACAAATATGCTGAGGCCATCTGTGCATGTAGGTATTCGCATGCTCACATGTTGCCTGGCCAGCCTGGCGCTTTCACATTCTTTGGCAACTGGATGAACTCAGTGCTCCTCTGTCATAGAGCTTGCTTTGGTACAAAGTTCCAGTTAATCTTTACTTTCTGACTATCAGTTTGCACACCTCAAGTACTGTCCATCAATCTTTCCAAACAAAGAAAAAGATGGAAAAGAAAGAATTTGGAAAAGGTTTCCACTGAACTTTCCACATGGTTTAATCTAAAATTTGAAAGCCTGATTGGTTTTATTTATTTATTTTTTTTAAATATATCTTTTACTTGCCAACATTGTGTTTAATCTTTTCCACCTTTACTGTGTACTTGTGGATACTTTCCTTCAATCACAGCTCCCTACGAAAGCAAAAATGTTAACAATGGAAACTATAGAATAAATATAGTAACTGGGAAAAAAACCAAAAACCAAAACACTGAAAAGAGATTGAATGTCATTTAAAATTTGTTCTTACTTCAGGTGAAATTATGAATCTTTCAAACAAATGGAGATTTTTGGTATTCATTCCTCTGACAAAGAATATGCTACCTACCATTCCGCCCCATGCATTCTTACCATTGACTTGCTTCTGACAGCTGTAATTAGGCAGGTATCAGTAAATAATAAATATCTTGTACAGATTTCATTTCAGCAATAAAGACATAATACCTTTCATCCTAATGATTCACTCATCCTCTTAAGTTACCATCTGTAAATTCCAACAATCAACTTCAGATGACAACCAATACCCTAATGCTTTGAAATAACTACATTCATTTATTGCCACATTGCTACTGCCCTCCCTTCCTACCTACGATATAAATGGCATAAAAAACAACTTTGCATTAGTCAGGCAGTAGGTAAATGTAACAGCAGAAAAGAGAAAATGAATTTTTACTTTTAGCAGCTTTTGGTCATCTCATCATCTCTGGAACCACTGGACATACTGATTAGATGCAATTGAGTACATGAATCTGTGTGAGTTTTCTAGAAAATCCAGTTGCATATGTTCACACACCTGGTGAATCACGTCTAAAGACAACAACATGCTGCCCTCCTTTTTAATTTTTAAGCCACTTCATTTAGAAAAGTCATTTCTAAGTGGAATTTGTGAACAATAAATCTTTCTATTAGCTAAGCAATTGCATTTAGCATACAAACAAAGGTCTTTTCAGGTCTGAAAGAGACCCTGACATTTTCAAAAGGATGCCATTGATTGTACAGGTCACTACACAGCAGATATTTCCTGAGCCTGCTGAAATCAGTTGGAAAAATCCCCATCACAACAGTTCTGTATTCAGAGCCACAATGTCATGGCATTAAGCAATTTCCTCAGCAGAAAACACATGTAACCTTGTGAGACAATACTTGGTGTAGGTATCAGTCACATCCAGTGAGATCCTAAATAAGTGCTTCCAGAAAATAACTGCTTCTGGCAGTGAGGAGCTTCCCAGAAATACTTCTTACTGTGCAAGAAACTCAGAAAAAAAACACAGGAATACAATAGTTAGCAATGCTAAAATAAATGTATCTTTAAAAACATTCTATACCTCAATCCCATGCTTTCCACTCTCATTACAAGGCTCAAGCTTCTTATGTGGGATGATATTAAAGTTTCATTACTCAGAATTAAATGTAACCCCTTACCATTTCTCATCTGGGTAACATGGACCTGAAGTCAGATGGTGTGATTCTATATGAAAATGTGTAAACCAAGCAAATTTTGCTATCATTTTTGTAACTGATCGCAGGATTTTCACATCTCTAGGCAAGTTAGGATGGAAGATATTTTTGAAATTTTAAGCTGTACTGAAAGTCAAAAAAGCTTGAAAATATTATCTGAGTTAGCATTTTGCTTTGCGTATTAATAATTCCGAAAAGAAGCTGTCAGTGTGATATCTCTGAATATTTTTGTTTCATGTATATTCATTTTTGAATGTCATAAAAGATTGCACCACACTATGTACATATCTGCATACAACTTTTGTGTTACATTTCCTACTCTGCTAGAAGATTCTTTATGTGAAATCCTGATTCCCCTTCCCTCTCATCAACACAGCAGAGAGAGCTGGCTAGGATTCTCTAATATGCATGCACTAGATGAAGAAAACAGCTGCCAAAAGGATGAAAGGTGTCCTGGCATACCAGTACACTTGTGCTTTTATTCTGTCCTGGAAAGGAAAATAAAGCTTTTGCAAAACAGAAAGACACAGATTTCTTAAAATAGCCTGTTTTCAAGTTCAGAAGTTCAGGATCATGTTTTTACTCACGGAGACCATTTTTACTCCTGTGTCCCTAATCAGGCCAACTGTAAAACATAACAATATAAAAGCGTAACTGATGATAACGTAGATCCAGAAATGTTTCAGATTTAATAGGATGGGATTCTTATCAGATCTCCTAGAAGCTGTTTGTTTCCACAAGCAGACAGACAGCATGCATGAGCTTTTGTGAGAGAAATGTCCTCTCCCTGAGTGAAAAAAAAGCCAGTGGAGTTTGCTAAACATCGCACACTTCAGATTTGCATTTCCCCTTACAATACAAACAAGAGGCTATATATTTAGAAGAACAGCTAGCTCTACATCTCACAAAAGAAAATGAGTAATCCATCAGCTCTACACATTTGACACCTGATGAAGGAGCTCTTCAGTGCATTTATTTACCACTCCCTCTTGTCACTCTCAAGGCCTCTCTCTTCAGAATCAGCTTGTCATTCCATGGAAGCAGTTGAGCTGGCACATTTTCTCTAAGACATCGAATTAAAAACCCACCCTACTAATGAACACAACCAAATATCTCTACACTTATACCTGTCTGTGCTGTTTTCCAGCAGCAGTAGCTTCTGCTAGATGCTGCCTGCCTTGAATCCTCCTGCCTCTGCAAGTGCAGGACACCTGCTGCTGCTAAGGAAGCCAGGTGAACACAAAAGGGTTTCACCTCTGCAAGAGAGGCCAGTACTCTCAAAATAAAAGCTATGCATTCCTACTACAAAGACTGTTCATTCCATCTATTTCAGACACCATACTGGGTCTCTGGAAACACAGCATTTGGCACTACACTGACAGGTGACTTCACACAAGTCCCTTCATCTCTGATCTTCATAACTTCTTATTTTCTACAACTCAGCATTTGTAATTCTAAAGGAACTCGTACAAGGAACTCTGTGAGCTAGGTACTACACTATTACCCTCAAATCAAAAGGAAAAGCACATTATGGCACCTGGGCTACAACAGCTCAACACTCATCAAGCTGAGCAAAGCACAGCTGTGACGTTCTTTGTGTTCTGACACACCAAAACCCACCAAACTTCTTCTTCATTATACACCTCTTAAAAACAGTAGGATGTGTTGTTTTGTTCCTCCCCCCCAAGTTATTTTAGTTAAAATATCATCAGCATTTTTGCATAACATGGCTTCTTGTGACCTGGAGTTACACTGCTGAAAAAAAAAAAAAAGGAGAAAAAGCAAGTTCCTTGCAGCCCTGCTTATGTGAGTACTCCTTCTATCTTGTCTGACACACTGGAGCAACTGCCAAAGTTAAAAGGCTAAGTTGTGACAGCCCAAGGGGAAGCTCTCACTCAACTGAGACAAAATCATATCATACTAAGGAAAAACAGATAGGCAGCTCATGTTCTCTACTGTGCTAGGCTCTAAACTGCAGTCAGACTTTTTCGTTTAAATACACAGACTAGCTTATTTCTGAAACTATTGAAAAAGACCCCCAAGCCACCTTCAGACGAAGGGTTGGGGTTAGGGAAGGAAGGAATCCAAAAGAAATGCCCACCCCACACAGCTACTCCCACCTCCCTGGTCCAACCAAGTTTACCTCTCCACCTGAATCAGTAACTTCTTTCTCCAGCTCATGGCACAAAACCCTTTTCTGTGTGCTTTTTCTCAGAGTTACATGATCAGCACTCATCTTCTTGCTCCTTATGCGAAGTACTGAACTAAAGGCAAGGGACAGTGCAGGGCAGGTTACACTGGCATCCAGGTCAAATGCTAATTTCTCTGTACACCTAAATTATTGTAAAAATTCAGGTCATACTGAGTGAAAATGGACCTCAGAGGAAATCTTCATGGAACCACTTATTAAGTAAGATACTGCCACAAGCGAGTAAGAGACGTAATGTCAATATTGCTTAAATCACTTTGAACTCCTTCTCTCATAGATACCTTCCCATGTATTAGAACAAAGCTCAGATTCTTCATGCTCTGTTGAAATTACATTGCTGCATTCTCCAACAAATGAAGGAGAGAAAATCTGAACAAAGTGTATTCTAAATAAGGACACTGCTTATTCACAGTAACAGCTATTTTGCAACCAGATGAAAGACTTCAGATTAAATGTGACCAACAGTTGCCACTGTTAAAGGTCAGCAACTTTCTGCATTCTAAAAAAGTAATCCCGTAATTAATGAAGAATGAAAAGCTTCATTCTAGTTTTAAACAAGAACAAACCACACTGCCCCTAAGCTATTGTATTAGCTGAATGAAACTGCTGGATTTTAATCGATGTATTCCAGTCTGTCCTGTTTGAGATCATGGCCTTACTAAACCACCTGTTAGTTCACTGGTGTAAGACTTTTTTTACTCACTTACACAGACCTATTGCTAATAAGAGACCTCTTTTTTTCCTTGAGGCATTTCAAAGGAAGTCTGCAATAAGCCCATCATCTGTGTTTCTGTACAATATAATGAACTGTAGTACTATATTCAAATAACAACACATATTCAATTTCATTTGGCATGTGGGAAAATAAAATGAAAGGCTGAGTTTTGAAACATAAACAGGATCAATAGATAGGACTCTACTTCATCGTACTGAATAATTACATTCTGGCATGCAGCCCAAAGCATATTCATCATGAAGAGAGTACAGTGCGCGCAGTGCATGCTGAAGTCTGGCTTCCTCAGACAAAGGCCAGAAAACTCTGACACATCAGCAGCTCTTACAGATTTGCTTGCATTATAGGTTCCTGGAAATTGTTAAACGAAAGCACTGCAGTTTTGTTAGCAAGGTCCATAAATACAAGTTTTTAATTACACATTATGCATTGTGCAAGAGTTCACACAGCAGTGACCACACTGCCCACATCTCCCAGCTTGCAGTGGGTTGTTTCTCATTCAGCACTGCTCCTCAGCCTGGGTTAAGGGCAAATGAAAGCTCTTCCCAGCACCTGCACCATAATGAAACACAATATTGTTCCTACCCTGCTGCTGCTGTAAGCCTGGGCCATATGTTCTGCTTTAAAAAAGTCTTCTGCTGTTGTTTTGCTTTGGAAATACAGTTCTGGCATTGTCTAAACTGCTTTATTCTGGTCTACAGGAAGCATTTCCAACATTCTACCTTATTAATAAAAAATGAAAAAGCACCAAACACCTAATGCACAAATGATGAAAGAAACATTTTTGCTTCCTGGTTGTGAGAGCTGCATTGTCAGTCTTGCAGCAGATGTCATTGTTGGCTGCATTTGCTTGCCTTGCAGAGTCGCCAAAGAGGAAATGAAATTTGTCATTTGCAAAATGCAAAATTTTTTGCGTTTCTCAGAACAGTCACTCTGCTGGATGTTATCTTCCTGCCTTACTATCATTTATCCACCCTGTCTAAGATGTTTTACCCAACTGTCAGGTTAATTCCTGTGGAGGTACTGTTCACAAGCTTCACTGTACAATGCTCAAACTAAAACACAAGGGGTTTATAATCCACCCAGGGACAATGCATTAGAATACGTCTCCATCCAAATCGGTGGGATAAGATACTGTGTGTTAAAACAAACGTCACTTACATGTTGTTGTTTTTTTTCTCATTGAAGTGAACACCAAAGACCAAATTAATCATACATGACTATACAAAATCTTCTTCCCCCAAACCTTTTTTTTCCATTGTAGCAGCCATGGCTTGGAATAACTCTGCTTAAACATGAGCATGAGAAGCAACTTCAAGCTAAAATCCTTTCCTCTTCCAGTGCAGAGGCAGAATTGAAACACACACACGGTATTACACCAGGCAGTTACCAAAGCACTGCATTGGCCTGCACAAAGCCACAGCTGAGGCCAAGAGCCAACAAGGAGTGAGCAGAAGGACCAGGGGCTTGCACTACCTTTTCCAAGGAAAAGGTTTACCACAGAGGAATGCATTTTGAGATGTACTTTCCCCTTGTTGAACCCCAGCCAAGAGTGGCACTCCTGCCAAGCTATAACAGACACAATAGGGAGATGAGGCTGAATCAAGGAGAGGTGGAATGCCATGAAATGGTATTTCCTATGGCAGAAGTGAGGACAAATTTCATGTCTATGAATGATCTGTTTCTTAGTAGGCCTTAGAGAGATTTGCCTGTCCCAAGACACAGCAGGCAGACATGATCTGTTGCCAAGTTGTTGCTTTTCCAAAGTGAAGATGAAAAACTGTTTTTCAGTCTAGCACCACAAACCCACACTGCCTCTTTCTATCACAAACAATCTCTTCTTTTGGGAAGGCTACAAAACATGTAACTTTACCCTTGCCTCCCATTGATCTTGTACTGTGGTCACCTGTTCTGAAGTCTACCAATATAAGCATTTCTGAAAATTAGGTGGCCAACTTGGACAAAACGAGAGTTTCTTTCCAGTCAAAACACACACACACAGCGCAGCTCAAAACTGCTCATTCATATTACAGGAACTTAAAACTTAGAAAGCACAAAGACCAAATGCTCAGCCAAACACCCCATTCTTCCTTCACTTTCTCAACTAGTTACTCACCTGGAAAAATATTTAAACTAAAAGTACAAACTTATGCTAGTTGCACTGTGTCTCTTCCAGATAATGAAGGTCATGAGTACGAAGGTTTTGATTTTATTTAAGAAAATCTGCAAGAGATGCACCAGAGGCACGGCACTATGAAGCACTATAAGACAGTTGCAGGCATAGCTGCGGATTCATTATTTTATGTGAGACTTTTAAGTTCAAAAGTATGTCCTCTACTAATTCTTTATGTGACAGACTTGAATAAGACAAAAATGTTCCTCCTGTATAAGGTGAAAAGAATAAAAGGTAATTTTCTCTTGTCCAAAACACAGAAACTAAGTGGTTATTTGCATTACTTTGCCTTACTTTTGATGGGGCAGTAACTTGAAAGTGAACAAATTACAGTCAGTTGCTGTTCTGACATGGGACCATATTAACAGTTCTGGCGCTGGGCTTTTTACATGCAGCCATCTACCCGTAGCAAGACTAAACTCACTCTTCCCAGGTAATAATATACCTGCCAGTTACTGTACAAAACACCCAATCAGTGACAGCTTTACAAAAATAACTGGAGTTATACCTGGATCTCTTAGCACATATGCTGAAGGTTGAAGCTCTCTCTGGTTCAGTTTAGCACAATCTCCAATATGTAGGATTGTTCACTGAAAGGAAAAAAAAATGTTAAAGATAACACAGATTTTTTAATAAGCTTTTGGCAAGGGCAGGCAGATCTTAAAACTATTTTTACATTAATGTTTTCTTATAGAGGATTTGAAAGTACATTGTGTTTTTTCTTCTAGTCAAAGTCTGAACAAAAGCTATGCAACAGGAATACTATCCTGTGGACACCACGTGTATGGACTTAAAATTCTTCAAAGCTTGAAATGTCTCTTCTGAATGCAAACAAAACTAGGAAGAAGAAATGCTAATACTCTAATTAAGAACATGCTGAATTACTATTAATGGTCAGAATAAAAATAGTTCATTCTCTATTCCTTTGAAAACACAATAAATCTTTGTTCCTAATCTGGCTTTATGCATTACTTCTTCCCAATAGAAACAAAGAAACCAAAATAACAAACCACTAGAAAATTGAGTACCTAACCATAATGGCAGTTGACTCAACTCCTTTTGTCATTTAGAAATCATGCCAGTTTTAGAGGGTATCTTACCATATCTTCATAGAAATTCTCAACTTTACTATTGCCATTGTTGAAAGAACTGAAATATGAAGACAAAGAGACCTTTCAAGGTGCTGGTCTCTGATCATAAAACAAAAAAATGTATTCTTACATCCCACTCTGATTTCACCTTCTTAGACAGACAGATGCAAAAGCTTCTCCACATGGAGACAAACTTTCCCTTAACAACAGAAGGGCAGGGACAGGTGCCTTGGCATTTGAAGTCAAAGTCTAAAGATGAAGAGTGACCCATTTAAAGCATGTTCCATTTGAGGTTTGAGAAAGCATTACCCCAATTTGACAGCAGGGGATCTGTTATGAAATTTAAAATTGCTTGATCTTTTGCTCAGCAAGGGTGATGAGATGAAAGAGATTAGAAACCTCAACTGTGATTGAGACCAGAAACAGTTACTATTTTCAAGCAGCTTAGGAAGAAAGAACCATCCCATTGCTATTTCTTTAGAACGTCTGCAATTTAGTGCTCTTCCTTTTGTCTCCCAGTGAAAATATTTCTGTTATTGTGTTTAACGAGAATTTGTTGAGAGATGTTTAATAGTATCATTTGAACTCTCTGGACTGAAACACTGTATTGTTGCCATCAGCTATCAGGAAACTGTGCTGCTTCTGGAAATTTATGCTTTGATACAGGCTGTCAGCAGATCTGTACAAGCTGAAGCATGTGACGTTTCACAGGGTTACACATCAGCAATGCAGTGTATGACAGCAGGCTCCTAGCTGGCTGTAGAGCCAGGCACCCGGCAGAGGACCTGCACCTCTCGCTGGGATTCCATACTGCTTCCACTTCCACCTGCAAGCTCTGAGAGACAGTCTATAATTGACATTGCAAAAGGACACACTGCACACAGCCAAAGGGTAAATGGGAGAGACTGCACAGCCTGCATTTAGACATGCATCACTGCCTAAATCAAGGTCTATTTACAGGCGTCCTATGGGTGCAGAGTAACACTATCATTAGTGTCTGTCTGTTGTTCTCTAGTGCAGAAAAGAGGCTGCCCTCTAACCAGGACACAGCCTCAATGACAGCTCCAGGTGGGCAAGAATCAATTGCTCTGAGGAAGTATGTCTTCAGAAAGTCACTGCTCATGTTGTGCCTAATCCTGCGTTATAAAAAGGCAAAATCCATATTTAAAAGTCCTTTTTAATTTCAGGGCATTTTTCTAGTTAGCTGGGTTCTTAAAAGAACACATAGAAAAAGGGTCTTTTCTCTAAAATAAAAAGTTAAATAAAACAGAAATCAGTAACAACTATATATACCACGTATCAGTCACACAAATACCACTTCCCAGATGACAGCAGGGTGCTGAAGGAGGTCCTGCTGGGGGGGATGCACCAGGTCAGCAGGTCCAGCCTGTTCCTGAATGCGGCCATAGGATCAGAAGAATTGGAACTGCTGACTGTGATCACAAACTGTTTCCGAAGAGAATCTGCATCTCTACACTCAGCACTTACAGAGTCCTTAAGCCCTTTTGAAGAAGAGCTTCATATAAATCAATAAAAACAAGACTTTGTTGCCTAAAGACACGGTCAGCCTCATTTTTCAGAGAAGCTAATGGTCTTAGTTTTGTTTTCAAAGGCCAGGACAGATTACCAAGATCAGCTGCTCTGATTTTCCTCATGCAGCTGATGAGAAAACTGTATCCTCTGGGTCTTGATTAATGACTGAGCACTGTTTTCCTTTGTTAAATTAATGTTTTATTCCTACTGTTAAAAAGCATTAGAAATCATACTTTTGCAGTACCCTAGCAGAGCCCAGAAGGGTTTTGTTGTTGTTGTTACTGAAGCGTTTCAGCTGCTTCCTTGTCAAATATCGTGGAGGGTTAACCTTGGCTCAGGGGCAGACTCCTGCCCAGCTCCTCAATCACCCCCAGAGATGGGGGGAAAACCAGATGAGAAAGCACACGGGTCGAGGCAAAGGCAGGGAAGCTGCTTACCAGTTACTGTCATGGGCAAAACAAACTTGACTTGGGGAAAATTGATTTCATTGCCAGGCAAAAGAGACTCAGGTAGTGAGAAACAAAGACAAACCAGCACCTGTCCTCCTCCAGCCGCAAGGCTCAGCTCCACTCCTTTCTCCAGAACCCTCTGCCTCCACCAGCACTGGATGTGCAGGCAGCACTCACCACCCCTCTCTGCTCCCCTCTTCCCCCCTGGCTTTTCCCATTGCATCAGTGCCTGCCAGGAAAGCTCTGCCTCAGCCTAGGCTCTCTGCAGGCCACAGTGGGCCCCTGCTCTGGGGCCACACAGCTGCTTCAGCTCCTGCTGCTGCTGCTGCCGCCTACATGCTCTTCCCTCTGCAGTTTCACACACATGCCTCTTCACTCCTCCACCAGCGTGGTGTTTCTTGCCCTTTTTGCATAGGCTTTGGCAGAGGTACGCAGCTGTAGCTGACAGTCTGGAACCAGCTGGAATTGGCTGTGACTGGTGCAGGGCAGGCCCAAGATACCTCCCCAGGCCTCGTAGCTCCCATGCAGGGGAACACGCACTTTGTGAAGGACTCAGTTCGGGTGTGAGGCTGAGCTGATACCAACAGGCCACACAGAAACGTGTGATTTGCTCAGATATTGCAGAGGATGTGATGTGCATGGGGGAAAAAAAAACATCATGAAGATGAGTGTTGTGAGACTTGTTTGGAAGGGATTTAAACTTTTTTTTTTTCAGCTACAACATGCAACTCTTTATGCTTAGGTCAGATCCCAATAGGAACAGAGGAGACAACGGTCTCATGTACTTATACCAGCTTTACATTTCAAAGGCAGCAGTGTATTGGCCTATTTCAGATTTTCTTGTCCAGGCAAAGGAAGGGCAGACTGGGCTCTGACCTGGGGAGTAAGCTGGGACCAGCCACCTTAACCTCTGCTGTAAGGCAAGGACCAGTAGAAAATTATTTTTATTTATTTATTTTTTTCACAGGAAGGAGCCTGTGGTAAAACCTAGCATACATACTCTTCCATGGTGAATGCCCCTCCCCTATTTCCCCCATTAGTTGTGCTGAGAAGTTCCCAGGAAATCTTCCCCAAAGCTGGAGACTTCAGTTTGACAACCTCGTCTCCTGCAGCTCAGTGAAGTGAAAGAAATGGCAACACCCTTTCATAAGGTGTTTGGAGAACCAGACAACATGTCTGGGAAGCACACAGCAATAATTGTCTTTCCATTTACTCCAAAGATGTGACATGCTAAGTTTCAACCAAATTCAAGAAAAAAAAAACAGCAAACAGCAACCATACAACTGAAAAGTTACATTGCTGTACTTAAAGAAGAAACATTTCCTCATCTCATTGTACTACTGTTGGATTTGGCAAAGTGATGACAGCGTGAGCAGGCAGGCAAACAAAAGCTTCAGATTCACTAGAAAAGGTCGAAATGGACAAAATAAGGGCTACAGCCATGAGACAGCTGCTGCATCCATCCATTACAATGCCTGTGCTGCCCCAGCGAGCGCTGCAAAGGAGCCTGAAGTTTTGCCTTTGACTTCATTCACTGACTTCAAAGGAATCGAGGTCTCCTATTCAGGATTCACACTGCAGCGGGCTGCCTTCTTCACGTCCTAACAGGCACTTACTTTAAAAGCAAAGGAATGGATTAACACTTTGGCTTTATTCATGAAAGATTCTTGTACGATATTACAGGCAAAGATATTTATAATACAATCACATGGAGCACCTGGACCGATCCCAATAGCAAGAATAGCACTACACACTACACTAGTGAGTTGGGGTTGACCTAAAGTACTATTTGTTCAAACCACATCCAATTTTCAACCACAGCTAGGGAAGATTAATATAAATATCTCAATGCTAACTCTTAGAAAGAAAAGGCATTTAAAACTAACAAAGTGATAGCATTGCCCTTGATTTTGCTAGCTCTCCATTAACAGAACCTGTAATTCAATAAACAAGTGTTCTTTTGTTGCACTTCAGTTCTGTGACACTAGCACAAAGTTAAGAGATAGGGTGTGTTTAAGTAGTTTGTTAAACTTAGTATACCATTTGCATCCCAATATGCTGTACTTCAAACACTATGGTATTTTATGCTATCACTTGACAGATAATACCTTTTGTTGAAGGTCTTTCTTTTGATAATACTGTGCCGGCTATTGCATTTACCATGCAGGGATTTCAGATGGCACTCTTTCTGTTCATTGTTGTGATGTCTGAGTGTTTGGTTCAGTCTTCCCTTTATGGATGGTTAAGAACCAGACAGTCTAATATGACACCAACAATGCTTCTCTATTGTGACATGACTTATCTATATAGGATTTTCTGCAGCACTCAGCTTATACTGAAGCCCTCCATTCACTGTCATCAGTCTTACTATCAGTTACTATGGGAGGAAGGTTAGGCCAAGGCTGAATGCTTCAAAAAACTTTGCCCCCAGAGCTCCAGCACATATTCATGGCTGTTAGTACCAGCACATACCCCAGAGCATTGTTTGCCACTGTGCAGCAAAAGTTAAATACTGCTTCCAATGTGACAGGCCAGCTTCTGCACACTCATGTGGCTGCACATCCACAATATGCAGTGCTTCTATATAGATTTCAGTTCTTAGCATTTATCTGAAAAGACTGGCTTTAAACACACCTACGTTTATAGAGTTTCAGACATGCTGGTGTTTGATTAAAGGACAAGAAACCTTTTTTGTCTCTCCATTACTACTGCAAATGCAAACCAGAAACTGGTTAGGGATAACAACAGAATAAACAGTGCTCTATTCTGGGGCTTTGGTTTTTGACTATAAATCAGGCTGACCTTTGGCATTTGCTTATGAGAATATTGCATCAGAGGTGCTCACATACTCAGGTCAGGATTAACAGGACAGGCTTCTTGTGATCTGGAGAGCAAGGTGAGGGCAACAGTTAGATGTACATTGAATTCAAGCTCCAGGTCTAAGCACAAAAGCCCCCTGAAAATAAAACCACCTTCATCCATGCAAACACATTAAACTTGTTTTTCCACAGAGTATTAGGGATCACTGCACCTAAGAAACAATTCACCCAGTTATGCATCCACATAAACCATAATGGATACTTCGGTCTCCCTGCCCTTCCTGGACAGTGCTATCCTCCTGCATACCTTAGGGGGTAAGCAGCATGCCACCTGACACTTGATCAGGGACATCCAATTGCTATTAGTCTTGCTGTGCTACCATGCGGCTGCCACACAAAGCCACATTTCTAATTGTTGGATTTGTACACAGGGTTGCTCTTCTTAACCCACTTCCTAGCTAAGAGCACAGATAGGTCCTTTGCCCATGTATCAGGACATTTACAAGCTATATACCTCTTCTGCCAACAGAAATGTTAGCTGCTGCTGATCTCATGCTTATGACTCCTTAACAACAAGAGAAGGAAGTGCTCTTCTTCTCTCCAGGGTTAAAATCCTTTGCTGATGACCTTACTTCCCCAGCTGCAGCAAGTATACCCTTTGCAGAGTGAGAAAACAGTAACTCCACATCCTCATTAGTATTTTTTAACAGAGAGCAAAAGGTTTCCCACAGAACCTTTTAGTTGTGATTAATGCTGTGAAGACACTGGTAGGCAAAGCCTGGCCAGGCAAAAAAGCACAGAACATTTTTCATGGATGTCACCTCCAATCCTAAGATATATCTGCTTCAGCAATCTCCTTATCTCTTCCTGCTCGTGTAGCTCTCTCTAATGAATTTAAGCCTAGCAGAAATATTCATGGCTTACTCCTCTGAGCTAAGTACATAGAAATATCATGGACTGAAATGGTTGGAGGGGAAAGAATATTATGAAGAAGTACATGTGCCATTCCAAGGCAGTGCCCCTTCTTGGATGCCTGACTACATTTCATGAATGTGGTCTAGCTAAAAATCCTGGACCACCAAAGAAAAATGAGTGCAGCTCCAGGTGGAAATTGTTTTTCAGATGGTCAGTTTTTAAACAGTAGATTGCTTTCAAAAGAAAGCAAAACAAATTATTTTCCTAAAAGCCATCAAACAAAAATAGTAGCTTAACATCAAAAAGACCTACTTTTTACTTTTGAACAATCCTATAACACTCACGATTTTTCATCCAGAAAAACCTCAAACTCCAAACAAACAAAACAAAACAATAACTTGCATATGGCATTCTCACATTTACAGCAGAGCATGTGAGTTTTGCTTATGTGCTTTGGAAGTCAGAAGCAGAGGGACATGATAGAAAAATAATACAGATTGGTAGCATCAGCAGAAAAAAACTCAGTTGGGGAATACCCAGCAGAAGGAGTTGCAGAGCTCTTATCTGAATCTTGTGCAGGTAACGGACATCTGCTTTCTAGGATAGAAGAAGATGATCGAGAAAGAGAAAATGTGATGCCCAGTACAAGCTCTCAGTCTGTGCAGGTGTCCATCAGTGGCAGTCTGGGCTGATTAGACTTCTAACCTCACCTTGTGTTGCAAATACTTTGCAATTTCACATACCTTACCTTACCTTACCATACTACTTAATAGTCTGGTTTCTTCTCAAAGCCACAGCTGCTAGATTTATGTGTTACTATTAGGAAGATCAAATAAAGTGGGGGAAATGCTCAATAACAGAAACTCTATAGAGCTATAAATAGCCAAAGAAAATCCAACCTACAAGAACAGAACTCCTATCAAACTCTTCTCAAAGTGCAATATCTAGCAGATATTAGAGGGACATCTAACAAGTCTACCCAGATAAAATCAATAAACTCATCCTCCGTGTTGTCCATAGGATGTGAAGATATTCCTTCTTCTGTTTGTTCTCATGATTCTTCGCAAGCTAAGGGAGTAGTAACACTTTTTTTACAGACCAAAATACATGAAGCTAGCTCTCAGCTACTGCTGAAGGACTGGGGCACCAAGGACTTACCAAGGTCAGAGGCAGAGTTAGCTGCCGAGCACCTAGTGCTTCCGATGTTGTAGGGTAACATTTTCCCCATACTTACCCTTCCTTCCCTGCAAACAGATACACAGTACCACAACCTGAGATCTCCTTTCTGTTCAACTAAGTCAAGAAGGGACAAGTGAGGATGAGGGAGCGGGAGGGCACTACAGGAACAGCTTTCTGCTTTACTGAACTGTTTAACTGGCCTGTGTATGGTATCAGAGCTCCATCTGCACACAACTGGAACAGGAAAGACAGCTTGTGCAATCTCTGTACTACATAAATCACTAGAGCTTGTAGCTTTTTCTTTCTACACATCTCACTTTCTTCACAACTAAGAAAATAGTCTTAAGAGAGCCTTAAATAAGGAGTTAATGGAAATAACAGAAGAGAAAAGGCACCCTACTGTTTATATTTATTTTTGTATTGGGTTTTGATAAACGCATGCAGTCAGGATTCACAGCATGTGCATGAAAGCCTATGGGAGTTCACCTGTGCTGAACATCAACAGATTAACATGACATGTTATGGACTTCTAAAAAATTAATATATTTCATCACAAGCATAATGCAGAATACATAATGTAGATGAAATTCTCAGCCCAGCTGTGAATGACACAGAATCAGCAGAAAACGAATTCCGGGAGCACAGCTCTGGAATGGAGAGTATAAAATAGCTGGAACAGAGAACGAGGCAGTTCAGTGGATCTAATGAGTCTTGTGCATAGTTAGAAGAATAAAGAGGGCAACAGAACAGAGATAAAAGATGCTGAAGCTCAGAAATGGAATTTCTATCAAAACAGATAATAGACCAAGTGCATGCAACCACTCTCAGGTATCCAGTCAAGTGAATGAACCAATGTATCAAATATTGGGTCCCAGGTGACATCTTATCACTGTGAGTCAATGGCCTGATCTCAAATCACCATGGTTGTGCATAGATCAAATTCTTGCTTTCTTCTCCATTTCATTTTCCTACTCAATCTTATACGCCAGAATGCTTCACCTGATGCAAATGCTTACATTTAACATTGAAACAGGAGCTTTTCTTTCACCTCTTGCCGATGGGCCATATAAACTTGCTACTCAGTCAGCAACAGCTTTTATTTAAGCCACGCCACTTGTTTACAAGAGATGGCTGAACATGGAGCAGCAGCTTGTAGAAAGTCACTGCACATTTCTGACAAGCACACTTCTAAATGATACTTAAAGGCTATGTTCAGATAAAAGATTTTATTATTACATACATAGTTACAAGTTAGTGCCATACTGCTTATCTCTGTCTTGCATAGACAGCAGATAAACTTCCAAAATAATTACCCAAATGAACAACGTCTTGCAAGAAATAAGGTACGCAAAGAACTGATTAAATCAAGCAGTTATTCATCAGAGACTGAAGAGAAACTGGATAGTAACTAATTTACTCCATGCCACAAGAATTCCTTGCAAAACTGTCCCACCAAAATATTATCACATCTACCTTCTTCTTCACAAACCAATTGTGGCCAAATATGAATTCTCAGGGCTGTGCTCTCCCCTGGTTAAAATGGCAGAACTCCAGTTAAGTTCCTGACTGAGATTTCAGCCTTCATCAATCAACTGAAAACTTTCAAGTTCATGCCCAAGGAACAAAAGTGGCTACATTAACTTTTATCACAGATGCATCATACTGCCTTCTTTTCTATTTGCTAGCTCACAAAGCAACTCCCATCATGAAGGTCGTCAAAAAGAAGGAAACTTTTGTTTTAAAATTAAGAATAAGGGATTGGTCTTCAAGAGTCTAGGACAGTTCATGGAGAGCTGAACTGCAAGCCAGATGGTGATCTATAATATCCAGTTGTGTCACCACTGTCTAACAAGGAAGGTGGCCAGAAGTGGCATTCAGATGGCCTGCAAGTGCTGTTGTATGCTGTTGCTGAGTGCTTAAATCGTGTAGATTATGTAACAAAACTCACCAGTAGGTGAATGTCGTCAATGTTCACTGTACTTTTAGGCTGTTGCTTCCTCTCTGTGAGTCTCCAAGGTCTTATTCCTCACTTTGATGTTCAAAATTTCTGCTCAGCTATTACCCAGCCTAGAGGGCTCCCATTCCTACAAACACCTCCATTCCCCAGGTGGGTTTTACAGCTACTGTATGCCTGGGGCTGTTTTGAGCAGTGCTTTCAGTGCAGATGAGGGGCATGCTCACAGCATTCCACAGCTGCAAAGGGAGCTGTGGAAGGAGACATGGCTACTGCACATTTCCACCTCAAATCACATACTGCATGCTGCCTTTGCTCAAGATGGCCCACATTCAAGGCAGCATCAGGCAGTGATATTCCATCTCCCAGACAAAGACTCCCACCCATGTGGATGCTCAACCCAGCAGCAATGCCAGAAAAAGGCTACTGGCAAAAAGGCCATCAGCATTGCCATCTGTCCAGGGAAATGTAACTACACCAACCTCATGGTTTTGTGCAGAGCAGTCACACAACGAGCTGCAGGTACTGCAGGCATCTACGCGTCAACTGCCCCAGCACCTTCTGCCCTCACCCATCTGCCTGAGCCAGGTCTGAGTTACCTCCTTGGTGGAACACTACCAAAACCCTCAAACATTTGGGTGAATACTCTTGTCATTTTGAGCCTTACTATTTTAAGAGGCTAATTCCACTTGAGTTGGCTGGTTGGAAGCTGGGGTGAAGCAGGAGGCTTTTTCTCTCAGGAGATTTTGGACAGAGGACATGCAGAAACAGAGCACTGCAAGATATACATATACATATACATATACAAAAAAGAACAAAAAGAGAGGAGATTTATATTGGATATAAGAATAAAGTTTTTTACAGTAAGGGTGGTGAAGCACTGCAACAGGTTGCCCAGAGAGGTGGTGGAAACCCCATCCCTGGAGACATTCCAGGTCAGGCTGCACCAAGTTCTGATCACCCCCATCTAGCTGTAGGTGTCCCTGTGTATTGCAGTTCAGTTGGACCAGATGACCTTTAAAGGTCCCTTCCAACTCAAACAATTCTATGATTCTGTATTAATCTTTCTCTGTTGCATGCTGAGCATATGTGAACACACAGGAATTTATAGAAATTGTAACTCACAAAAAGACTCCCGAAAACCTGCATTTCTAAAAAAAGGTAATTTCTAAGCTTCTGGCTGTCTGCAGTGGTATTTCCTGTGAAACGTTTCTGGGGGAAATGAAAAGGGTGAGCCCACTAGCCTCCAGGCCACTCGTCACAGAGGTAGCTGTGCATCACCAGAACAGTCATCATTGGTGCCACTTTGCCACTTTTGGTTTTAGGGAAGCCAAGGGCACCCAGGCTTTGCTTCATCTTACTCCTATAGATCACCCCACTGTGACTCTGGTGAAATACAAACGTTTCACAGTGTAAATGGATGCTCTGGCGATAAGCCGTAGATAGCTTTGCTATTGCTCTGAAAGGCGCACAGTGCAAATAAATTTTTTACAGTGAAACACGAAGGACAGAAAAGGTTATTTTTACTGCACTTCCAGAGAGAGCCAAGTAAGAGGGTAGCAGGTAAGAGCAGTGAGAGGACTGAGAGTGAGGTTGCAACAAAGACAAAACAAATCCCATGGCAGGGACAAGTGAAATCCACTAGAGAATGCAAAGGTCTGAGTTGTACTCTTCTTTACAAGCCTTCAAACAGATTACACAGATGCAAGTGTCAGCAGAGCATGGCCCTGTGGATCCAGCTGGGCTGTGGTTGCAGAAGCTAGGTCTTGATTGGCAGCAGAAAACAGCAGTGACAGAGCTAGCCCTTGTGGGGCTGCCAGAGAAAGGTCAAAGAGCAAGCATTCAAACAGAAAGGAAACCATATCCTCACAAGAAATAGCAGAGATGTTAAAAAAAGTTGAGTGTCAAGATATTCTCCCACCCTTTATCCAAAGATAACAGACCCTCAAAAGGAGAAGCAATTAAACTGCCACTGGTTAATACTCCCAGTTGAAGTATTTGTTCATGTGAAGAGCGGTGTGGCAATCATGTCCTCTAATATAACAGCCCTACGGTAAAGGAGATGTGCTACTTATGAACACACCCTTTTGTTAGGGAAAATCTTTCAGAGAACATTGTAAAATACAATATATCATCAATTTTCATGTAATACCAATTATTTTCTAAACTTTCAAAGTCTTGCTCTTCTTCCTTTTCATCTAGCACAGAAGAGAACTGCATTTCAGTTTAATGTATTGGGTTTTAAAGTGGATTAAAGGAATACTTGAGTTGGCTATTTATTTTTTTTTCATATTGACCATGGGAATTGTCCTTTCCTCAAAACCTGTTTTTCAAAACCATTTCAAAAAGGAGTATAGCTTCCTTTAAATACGAAGAGACAGTGACTGACCTTGAAAATCTCGTCCTATGTTTTTGAAAAAGAAAACATCTATAATTGTCACATCTCATTAAAAAACTTAGCTACGCTATCATAGTAATAAGTGGTTAGCAAAGTGAGACTAACATTTTAATTAAGTCCTTTTCATTTATAGGCTAATTTTCATTGTGTTATGTGAACATTTTAGGGTTACAGAAGCCTGTCCTATGCTCAAAGTCATTCTAAAAACACCATTCCTCAACCAAGCATCTCTGTTTCATACCCGCTACTTTTGCTTAGAGCATTTTAACTTCTTTTTTTTTATTATTATTTTTAAATCCAGTCTCTCCCTTTATGTTTATATCCAGTCAAAACAGTAACGCAAAGTAACTCGTCTCCAGGCTCTGGCTTCTTAAAACTCAGAAAGACTACATTATGGTTGACCTTCCCATGTACTCTCTTCAGGATGATGCTTATTAGGTAGAATTATTGGAAATTGTAGTAGCTTGGACACTTGATCTGTACCCAGCCAGCAGCAGATAAGCCGTGATTCCAACCTCAGACACTGGTGCTGGTAGGAAGGAATCAGAGCAGTCACGTATCATGCTCAACATCCTGTCTGACAGTGGCAGCCTCCAGGTGCTCAGCGGGTGGTAGCAGACTGCAAGGTAATAAACCTACCCACGGCTTCTTCCTAGTCCCTGGACACTCATGACCTAAATGCAACAGAGCATCCATCCTTTCCACTTCTGTCAAGCTATTTTATACCTCACTCATTTCCTTTCTGGCCAAATCACCAAGATGTGAAACTTCCTGAAGAAGTCTGTCAGTGTTAGAAGTTTCTCAATGGCAGACTAAACATTTGAGCAAGCTCCAGGTCTTTTTGGTGTCAGAGAAGCTAATTTGATTTGATTGTCTTCTAGTTAGGAAGAGATACAAAGCTAGCAAAACAGAGTGGAAGGTGACAGAAATACAGACAAGCATATACTGAGTCTAAACAGCTAAACACACATTTGCCTGGAAAATAAATACCTTAATAAATCAGTATTCATTTCTTCTACAGAGGGAGTGAAGTACAATGGTACAATGGTCCTTGGATAGGTAAAGGACTGTGACAAAAAGGTAGGGAACAACCTCTTCTTCCTTCTCACAGCCAAACAAAAAAAAAAATAGCATTACATAAAGAAAGACTTGTGGTGCATATTCAGATAACTTTCCTAGTGGCACGGATAGTTGTGTATGAGCATGGATTGCCTGGGGAGATTGCAAAATGTTTGCAGATTTTTTGAAAAAAGCATGTCTTTGTTGGTCTTTTGTGAAATCCAGTAGATAGAGTTAACAGTCAAGAAAGAACTAATTGATCTGAATCTAAAGAATGGGAATAGATCAGGTGATGTCTGGCAGTCTTTTCTGATTGTATTTTCTGTAGGTTTGCTACACAGTAATTTGTTCTAAAGCCAACTGTGTCCTGTGCTGCATCAACAGAGGGGTGGCAGCAGGGAGAGGGAGATGATTGTCCCTGTCTGCTCTGCCCTCCTGAGGCCCCATCTCGAGTACTGCGTCCAGGCCTGGGGCCCTTAGCACAAGAAGGATGTGGAGCTGTTGTAGCAGGTCCAGAGGAGGCCACAAAGATGATCAGAGGGCTGGAGCAAGAAAGGCTGAGGAAGCTGGGCTTGCTCAGCCTGAAGAAGGCTCCAGGAAGACCCCATTGCAGCCTTCCAGTACCTAAAAGGGGCCTACAGGAAGGATGGAGTATCAAGGAGTGCAGCGACAGGACAAGGAGGAATAAAACAGGAATGGAAAAATTTATGCTAGATGTTAGGAAGAAGTTCTTTACTCAGAGGGCGGTGAGGCCCTGGCACAGCTGCCCAGAGAGCTGTGGGTGCCCCATCCCTGGAGGTGCTCAAGGCCAGGTTGGATGGGGCCCTGGGCAGCCTGAGCTGGTGGGTGGCAGCCCTGCCCATGGCAGGGGGTTGGGGCTGGGTGGGCTTTTAGGTCCCTGCCAAGCCAAGCCATTCTGTGTTTCTGTGCATTGGCTTGCATAGTGTAAGTGCTTATAAGCAAATACAAGAACTGTGCTGTGGAGCCCCGGAAACCATATGAAATCAAGGTGAAATATGCCATTTAATTATTTATTTTAGGCTTTTGCAAATTTTATGCTAAGCAAGATTAAACTTACGCATTGGAGATTTAGAGCACCTGCAAATACTGAAACAAACCTTGATCCCACTGAATCAGTAGAACATTTGCCAATAAGTTCAAGAGAATCAAAGGTTTGTCATTTCATGAAAAAGGCTGCAACAGTAGGGGGAAAGGTGGTATGAGAAATCTCTGGTAGCATAGCTTCTCCAAAACAGAAAAGAGTTGACATCAAAAAGTCTAGCATTTGTTCTGAAACATGGACACCCGAAGATTTCAGTTTTTTTCTTCTGTTTCATTTTAGGGCTGCAACAATGACCAAGACGGGAGGTGACACTTCACTGGCATAATTAAAATTTCTAAAAAATTGAAAAAAAAAATCAACACAGCAAAGAGGCTGAATACCTGCCTTATTCACTGCTCAACTTAAGCTAACCAGAAATGAAAGAAAAACTCAAGTACTACTCTGTTTGGCTTAACTTCACCCAGTGCTGTATGGTGCATAGAGCTTAACTGCCTGCTGAAGGTTAAAATTCACTTCCACATGAAACAGGCCATCCTTTTCTGTAGACCTGTATAACTCCACTGGCTGCAACAAATTCAGCTGTCATCAAAGGATCAGTACCATAAACTTTCCCCTCATGTCCAGGTGGAAAGGGGAAAAGAACATGTACTTCTTTGGAAGATATCTCTCACGTTAACATGCCTTTTCAGAGGATGCTCCTGAGACAAGACATGCACTGTTTAAGAGTTTAAGTTTAAGTTTAAGAGATCAGCAAAAGAACCTCCCTGCCTATTTGCACAGGAGGTCAAACTACGTGTGTGTTCCAAGGGCAAAAGTAGAGAAAATGAGTGCTAAGAGGGCTCTGCAGTATAGGACTGGTCTGGAGATGTGAAGGTTTGTGTTAATGTATACATGTTAATGCAGGACCAACTGTGGGCACCCGATCTTCTCATCAGCCTGGAAGATATAAAGAAAATGGGAATGCAACAGAGACAAAGCCTCATTCCTACAGCACTATTTAACAGCTTCTGATGCTCACAGAACCACTATCCCTTACGCCATTTCATTCCGTTCTTTCTCCACCTCCACTTGTATGTCATATCACCTGCCTTCTGCCTGCCTTCTGCCATCCCACTGAAAGTCCAGTTTTATCTACACTAACTCACATTTGTCATATGCGGATGCATCACGCATACATCATGTGAAGTTTTGGATGACTTTTGAGATAACAGCGACACCCTCCCAGAACCCCAGCATTTGTTTGCAAGCTGTCAACTGCTTGACTGTTCAGCTACCATTTACAGCAAACTGATAAACAGAGCATGAACCATTTCTGCTATATTAAGGCAGAGGGAGAGAGAAGTTCTGAAAGTTAGTTTCTAACTCCCATCTGTCACTCACCTGAACTGAAATATTTCAATTACCTCCTGCACTCCACAATTCATGAGCAAAGCCTCCCAGCAGAATTGTTTGAAGGCTTATAAGTAAATTGTTTTTAAAAATACCAATCTTGAGTCACTGATGATTTGATTGAAACTTGGAGTCTCTCACAGAGGTTGTTCAGACTTAAAACAAACTTAATATTGCAATTACTACCCAGAATGCCATAAAAAATTCTTGCATGTAATTCCAGTTTACTCCCACAATACAGTTACCGAGGAAACCTCAGTTTCCTCTTGCGTGATCATTACATGGAGACCAAATCAAAACTGTAAAACACAAAAATAAAAGAAGATTGAGATAACCAGTAAATTAAGGAAGGCCAACTGGATACCCAAGCAAGGCTGGAGGGTACCAGATGCCTCAGGGAGCCAAGCTGCGAGCCAACATGCAAAGGACCTGACTTTTGCCAGCCAGGTTGTTGAAGGTTCTGCCACTGAATACACAGATGTAAACAAAACCCAGAACATTTGCATGACTCAAAAAGTCACACCAAATCAGTCACATAAAGCTGAAAAACCTTGCAGGTAACATAAAACTGAAAAAGGAATGACACAATGCTAAGAAAGGGTATATAAAATGTTGTTGAGGAAGACGAAGAAGACCACTGTGTCCTGAGATGGACATCCCACACATTTGTCTTAAGGGCAAGACTGTGCACAAAGGAGACAGATGACTTTTTCTGTTGTGAGAGAGTGGAGGAGCTGGCAAGGGACAAAGCACCATGTAAAGGAAATTCCTTAGTCTGAGGTCGAGAAAGATGCAGGCATCCTGACCTCCTATCACCCCTCTTTCGCTCTGCCCGCAGAGCCAATCAAAACACATTTAGGTGTTGGCACCACCTCCACCAAGGCACAGAGTGCTTTTCTGTCCTGTGGTTTGATGTGAGCATTACTTGAAACTGACATTGTGCTCTCTCTGCTCTAATTAACATACTATTTTCTGCCTGACTCACCTCTCCCTCACAAAACTGTAGACTTTATTTCTGTCTTCTTGTTTCTCCTGCTCAATACTTTAAGATAAATACCTTTTCCTCTTTTATTTTGTTATCTGTCATTGACTGGCTTCTGCTGCAGATCACAGAGCTAAATGAAATTTTACAAGTAGTAATGCTTAGTATTTTGCTATTGGCTATCTATACCTATCTAAAACAACAACAAAGTCAAATGAGAGTTTTAAGATGACTGTTTTCTATTGTTTTGCAATACAGTAAGACTTTTAAAAATCTTTCTGCATTATGTCATTGTGAGTAGCAAGTATGATCTCTATGTATTCCATGGTGAAATTTGGTACGAGGCCTGTGAAACAGGATTTAAAGCTGAACAGTAGTTTTGCTAGTCCTCTAAATCAAGGCAAACTTCCTGGAATACAGAACTACTGTGGTCTTGAAAGGAGTTTAGAAGCCAGACAAATAAATATCAAAAGAATAATGAAAAGTGGACTCTACTCAACAAATTACTCGTGGTTTTGGGTGGATTTTTTTGACAATTACTATTTTCAAAACCATCCAGTCTTTGAGACTCATGTTGCTCGCAAGTACAAGTGAATTTTCCTGCCCAGTAAAAGGAATAATACAGCCAAACATCAACTTTTTTGAATTCTCTGATGCGTGAATTTTAGATCTGTGAAGCCATTTCGTTGAGTTATTCAGCTAAGAACTCCATGAATAACTTAGGACCAGATAAAGTCATCTTTAAGGACTATGAGATACATCCATCAGACCAAGTCACTGACAGCAGCAGAAACAGTTTCAACTGTATAAATGAAGCCAGGGGAGGAATACCTCTGAAGATAAATGAAGTCTTATCATTATAAAAGGATGGCAACATTAATAATATCAGGAAGTGCTACAAAGATGTTAGTTTCCCAAGAAGACAAGACTGAGGAAGACAGACTTGTATGTTAACCAGACTTACAGAAAAAAAAGTCTTTCCTAAAACACTAGTCAAGTAGCAATTTCTAGTATTAAAAGTATTAATTCTAGTATTCTAGTATTCTAGTATTAATTCTAGTATTAAAATACTTTAAAAAAATTGCAAATTTAGTTAGAAATTCTCTTCCTGATAAAGCCGAACTGCAGTCAACAGTGGAAAACATTTGCTGAGGGCACCGACATGGCAGACAAGTAATGTCATGTATCACCAGGAGTGCAGCAACAGGCAACTCCCTCTCCTAGCACAACCACTTCCAAGCAAGTACGTCACATGTAGTTCAACAGTGTAAGTTAATGGTGGTCTCTGCCTCAGTGGTATCCTGGACATCAGTGAGTAATACACATTTCAAAGTCACGTGCTGAAGGAACAACATAATCCAGATGTTGTCCTGATTCCAGATCACCAGGAAAAATACTAACACCCACCTCTAAGTTAACTTTGTCTAACCTGAAGTAAAACACAGCGTATTTCAAATAGTAGTTAATACTGTCAACACTAATTACTTTCAAATACCATTAGTTGTTTGATAGTAACCATTATTTTTTCCAAGCGCAGACAGAATGTTTATAGGGCTGCTGGGCTGAAAGTCATTGAAGGATAAGCTCCTTCTTGAAATGGATTACTTGATCTTCTAAGAGCTTTGTTCTCCCTTTGAGCACCCCGGTTGTGTTGATTCCAAAGACATGAGCATTACATTGGATAAATGACTGCAGACTAATTGCAGATCAGTACATACTGGAAAATGCAGACTGACATGCCAGGAAATGTAGATCTATCAGTATTGAAAAAATGTCAACAAGTTCATTCACCATTTCCTTGACCTAGGTCTTCATATGCAGAGATCAAAACCAACAGAAGCACAAATAAGGTCAATGATATTTACTCATTTTTTGCAGTTTCACATAGAACCTCCTTCTATTACTCTTTGTTTAGCCAGACATTAATATTTCTTCATGCAAGTTGCGTATTCGTGACTCTTGTGGTGGTAGGAAACAAGATCTGATGTTATGCCTGGGGGAAAACATTGTTACAGGCTTAGGAAAAGTAAAAAAGCATCTCAATCTCTTAGATGAAGAACGGTTACATCGAGGCAGGAAAAAATCTGGTCTCCATACCCCTTTTTCAGTGTGGACAAACATGGTCGCTCCCAGAGAAACACAAGTAACATTAAATAAATGCAATACATCCTATTTATACAACACTGTTGAACACCAGCTGCCTGCCTTCCCTTCCCTTAAGAGAATTGCAAAATCTGAAGGAAAGAACAGTGAAGCTGAAAGTCAGTTCAGTGAAGGGACTTGAGGACGTAGCTTCAGTCAGCAATGCCAGTAGTTGGTTCCAAAGCTGAACTCTTGCTAATCTGTTCATTTATTTTTTTTTACAGAAGGGGACTACATACTGTAAAGAGATGGCACAAAGCAAACAAAATATTTAATTCTATCTGAAATGACACTTCATTTTCTTCCAGGAAAAACAGCATATCGTTTTGGTCAACACAACATAATTTCCTCCATGGTTCCCTGCTCCCTTACTTTTCCTCTTATGCCCAACACAGAATGACAAACTCAAGAAAATGTCCGTCAGAATCCGCTTAATGAACACAAATATGCATACAAGCAGAATTAGGGGAAGTAGAGGACCTTCACTGCATCTCTAATGCCTTTTTGTTACTTCAAGCACCGTATCTTTTCTCTTTCCTATCTTTTTCATGAAAAAGATTTTCAAATCTTTTCTAGACACAAAATTTGAAAGTAGCATAATCACTGCCAAACTGAAGACACTAGCAGTGTCTTCACTGAAAGAATGTTGAAAAAAAATGGATGAACTCTTACACATTTCTTTCAAAATAAACACAGAAATACTAAAAAAGAAAAAAGAAAAAAGAAAAAGAAAAAAGAAAAAGAAAATCTCAAACTACTGCAACTCAAAATGGTTGTTCATTTTATGTTTTCAATTTTAAACAAAAACAAAACAAACTCTCCAAAAAACAGCTGTTTATCCATTTCTTTTTTTTCTGTGCATTGTACTTCTCACTCTTTGGGGTCAAAACTTTCAGTTCTGAGTAATTTTTGGCAGAATTCTCTATGTTCCTGAATTTTCTTTTGCTATGGAAACTGCCTTCATAAGAGAAGCAAAGTCATAAACCAGCCAGTTCTAGTCAAAATTTCCACTTTCATACAAATCATAAAAGTGAATGATTGGCACATAGTCTTTGAACAGCTTATCTTGAAAGATCTTTTCTTGTAGCATACACTAATGTTCTTCCTGAACACCTGTGAATTAGCTATATTCTGCAACTGCCTTGCATAATCTGCGAGCTGATGAAGCTGCATGCAGTCCAGCTCCAATACCCCATCAGAAAGCTGAACTCGGTGATAGGCTGTGGGTCGGCCAGGTGCTGTTTTGCTTACATGAACTGCGTATCTCGAGGGATGGGGTGGCAGGACAGATTAATGTGGCCTCACACTATCTCCGCATTGTCATTACAGCTCCTGTATAATGTTCAAGTTGAACGTTATCAAACATCCCATTGCCTTTCCTTTCAGTAGCCTCTGCCCTTAACTAACATATCTAAAAAATTTCACGTTGTTCCTCAGATACATGGATCACTGACTTTATGTACAGGGCAAGCATAGGAGCAGAAGCAGATGTACTGTACTGGGCAACCTCACTCAAGCAACAGCCTCTCTCTATCCACTGCTGCAGCGGTGCCTGAAGCGATTATGTACCAGTAACTTTCCTCTTCTAGTAGCCCGGTGGCTGCAGTGCACAGCCCATGACCTACTTGTAGATTTCCCAAAACTGAAGCCTGCTGCAAGAGGTGCCCTCTGCTCATCTGCAACCACAGAGCCAGGACACCTTTCCATGCCTGCACACTGAACCTGTACTTGGAGTACTACTTGCAGGAAGCAAGTAGTAGTGTCTCAGTGAAAGTCTGAGGATGCTGGGTGTTTCTTGAGTGGTATTTAATTTTACTCATATTTTATTTGCTGGAAGACTTTACCTGCTCCTAATAACTCTCATGAGCGACAAACTGTGGTATATGTCTTTCCAAATAACGTTCTCTGGATTCTCAAGATAGCTGAGATTAATTTGTCTTGCCTAAGTGATAAAAGGATGTGAAATCTTTGTCAATTTTTGGCTTACAGCTGCACAAGGGAGATCAGAAATTCCCCTGACTGAGCCCAGTGTTAGAAGCATACCACTGGGGACTGGCATCTTCTGGCTGACCTTGTCCTGCTGTTAAGAAACATACAGACTATCACCATTCACAAGGTGGACTCCTTCCTACTAACAGCTCAAATCCCCAAATACCCAGTTGCAAAGATGATCAACTATCAATTAGTTTTCCACATCCAGTTCTTAACATCTGCTCCATTTTCAGCTTGGCAGGTTACAGCCAACAGTTCTGCAACCTATTAAAGATTTTGAGCCCCCAAACATATCTTTTAAAGATGAGTAAGCACTCTTGTTTGACTCACACATGTGTTTCCCCTCCTCTGTTGACAGCACTTTGGTTGGTACGATGCCTCCCCATCTCTTCTTGAGGAACACAGCAGCACTCAGTGTGACCAACAGGCACCATTCTTACAAAGAAACATTTTGGGGTTTCTGTGTTCCGGGAGGGTCATCATTCCACAGCCTTGCCTTTTGCAGGCTGTCCTGCCCTGCTTGTCCCCAGGTCTGCCTGCTGATGAGCAGGCATGGCGTCTGATTAGCACAGCCAAGGCCAGCCTGAGAGGTGGGAAACATTTTCAGCATACAAGAAAATGAATACACAGCCAGTCTGCTCTGTGAGAGGGCAAGATTCCTGGGTGAGGCTGTATAAACAGTGCTTCTGACTTCATTTACCCACGTATCCTACACCATCAGAACTGCATTATTCTCACAGGCTACAGAGTGTTTCATTGGTATTACAAGCAAGCCTCCAGCACAAAGGAGCATGATTTAGGTGTGCTAGAGAAGAAAAGATGTGCTTTTATGATTACTCTCCATTCTACCAATACTTTTCCTTTCTTTCTTAGATGGTTCTCAAGGGATTCTCCCAAAATCCCAGCTGTGTTTTATGAGACATATTTTTCTGGTTTCTAGCTGAGCATCTCAGTCAACTTAAAAACAAACAGCTAATGCAAACTGTCTTGCTTTTCAGTTCATGAGTTGTTAACCCTCCTATGCACAATGAATGGAAGAAGCAGAAAAATAAGTTACTGTGTAAAAGGTACCAGTAATTACTCAGCAAACACAGTAAATTATTGTATGTGTGGAAATCAAATGTACTTCTTCTTGTTTCCAGTGTGTATTTTACAGGCGTGGGTGACAGAAGCATGCAGCAGAATATAAATGTGATACAACTGCCTTTTGCAGTATGCGTGTTTCCATCAAAGTTGGATTTTTTCCTCCTCCTCTTCTTTTGATTGATTTAAACTGATGGGTTGTGAAGCAGAATTGTGAGCTCACTGGTGCCTCAGCAAAGCAGAGAAAAGAGGCATGAGAAACATCTATGAAAATGCACATTGAAATCTCATGCTCCCCCCTCCAAGGGTGAGACCCTCAGCTTCTCTAGAAACCCATTAGCACTGACAAACTTCTAGCAGGCATTTGTGTCAACTCAGAGGAATCTGTATGCAGGGGACAGTAGGCATGAGATTCAGACATGTTTGTTGAGACCTGTACAAAATGTGTCCTCAGAGAAGGTTAAGAGTGAGGTCTGGTTTTGCAACTGTGCAGAAATAGATTTTAAAATCAGCGCTACATCCTGTAATTGTAATAGTGGAGTTAGCAGTCAGTGTCACACAGATATTTGCCATTGTAATTGCAATTATTGTTATTGCAATTATTGTCATTGTTATTGCCATTGTTATTGCAATTCTGCAAACTCTTTGTCATCAGTAATAATGCAACTTTGTACGTTGCTCCTCCATACAATACGTTTTTGAGCAAAGAATCATCCCTTCACTTACTACAGTGCAACAAAGAGAAAGGAAAAATCAAAGAAAGGGAACACTTCAAAAGCTTTTTAAACTAGGTTAAAGGAGTGGAAGATATATGATAATGTAACCATCCTGTCTTGTCATGGATAAAAGTGTTTAAATGAGAAGAAGAAATCTTACTCCAAATACAAAGAATGTCCCAAGTCTATAGGTGGCTTTAAATTGCTATCTTGCAGATACAGTCCTGTTAGCTGGTAACACATGGCATGCCTTTAGATTCTTCCTGGTCCTCGGATCCCCAGAGGACATGTTAAATCAATGATTAGCACATTTGTGCACGAGGATCTGCCTCGAAGCTAATTCTAGTTCTAGTTAAGATGTGAGAATAACGCAGCACGTAGCTCTCAGAAAAATGGATCTAAACACTGTCTTATACATGTAAGCCCATTCTGTTCCCACTACACTGCCTGTGGCCACCCCTTTCCAACTAATTATGTCCTCAATCACTCCTGTATGATTTTCAGTACAACCAGAAGGATGGCAGCTGCAGAAGACAAACCAGGCACTCCAGGGGGGCACCCTACACTGCACACTAGCAAAGCCCTACAGGTTGCAAACAAAGCAAGGAAGACCACTGTTGGAAGGTAACCTACTCTGTATTTCAAGAAGATGGACAGACAGTGATCCTTAGAAAAAAATTGTAACACAGCAAAGATTGCCATATGAATGAGGCTGCCCTCCATTTCCCACAAAACTATGGTACTGCCCACATGACTGAGGTAATCAAGGGAAAGACAGGCCGAGAGGCCTAGCTCTACATCCTTCATTCAGGATGTAACTCATCCTCAGAGGGCCAGGGAAAAGGAGAAATTCAGACTGTATGGGAAGTCCAACTGCTGACAGCACAGAAGGGGTGTTCAGTGCTATTTTGACAATGCATAGGTGGGTCACAGGCTGCCAACAGAACAGGTATTCCAAAAAGGGAGGAATGAGTGAATGTCGACTTCATATCTACCAACCAATTGAATGATTACTCACAGTAGCTACTGATTCAATCACTTTAGTTTTTTAAATCTAGTTTATGTCATTCAAAAGGCACTCCTGGTAACATGACTTTAACAAAAAGATTAGATCTTCAGAGTAAGAGCACTCACAGTGAAAAAAGGGCCACTCAGACTGCTCTCCAGCTACTGCCAAGCGCTTCTGAAAAGCACCACTGAAGAGCAAATTTCACCAAATTTCCACCAAATATCAAATGGTGCCAAAGTAGGTAAGAGTGAGGGACATGTGAGCGAGCTGCAACACCAATTTCACACAGTAGTGGCAATAAATATGTTGATCTTTAGATTTATGTTTGTGCCCCATCCGAATATCTACATATTAAACACACCAAAAGCTTTGCGCGTTCCTCAGAGAACTGAGTTTGCGGATATAACGTTTGCACACAGTCTATCTGTGATCAGCTTAACAATAAAATAAAATAAAATAAAATAAAATAAAATAAAATAAAATAAAATCCACTCAGCAGCCCAACAAAACGTGTCCCATGAATACCACACAGCAAAATCTCCAGAACTCAGTATAAGCCAGGGTATCAGAAAATACTGGATTACCTCCAGAGCTTAAAAATTCAAAGCACAGAGCATCACAGACCCCCAGTTAAACCCAGAACAGAAATTATGCAGCAAATTCTGGAGAACTGAGCTCGAGGCTGCCAACCAAGTTAACAGAGCAAAGCTGAATCTGATTAATTCACATGGGATTTTCACTCGGGAAAGAATGGACTAAAAAGCAAACAAAGGCTTCAGGAGAAAGACTTTTACCATGGTCTGTAGTGACAGAGCAAGGGGCAATGGTTTTAAACTGTACAAGGGTGAATTTAGATTGGACATAAATAAGTAGTTTTTCACAGTGAAAGTGGAGAGGCACTGGAACGGGTTGTCCAGACAAGCTGTGGATACCACATCCTTGCAGGGGTTCAAAGTGAGGTTGGACAGGGCTTTGTGCAACCTGATCTGGTAGAAGATGTCCCTGCCTTGGGTGTTAGGATCAGATAGTTGTCAAAAAGGTTCTCTCCAACCCAAAAAATTCTATAAATCTGTAATTTAGTAAACGAGTGTTTTAACTTCCTAAGAAACAACCATTTTGATTTCAGTCACCCAGTTAGATCATGCCATCAACTTCAGTAGGCTTGTGTGAAAAGCGGTACCGAACTGACCATGTATCACAGATTTCTTTGGCATAAACCAAAAGAGGGAGAAGAAAGAGGCTGACATCAAAACCACTGAATTGGTCTTTGCTTGACCTTCATTTTCAGGAAACAATGAAGGAGAAAAATAATCTTGAAGACATCATTAAGGAGATGTGAAGAAAGGAAAACAACTATTTCATTTTTCCACAGAAAGAGTAATAGAAACCTGCAGAAACTCTACAGAACTTTAAATGTGTTTTATGTTTCCTTAACCTTTTTTAAAATTCAACTATATTTGCACTTTTGGTGAGATAACCACATCTACTGAGCTAAGATTCCATCAGGAATTTCAAATCCCTCACAGAAGTGTCACCAACTTTCAAAAAGCTATTCTTCTGGCATAACTTCAAGCAGCAGAAGTTGTCTGATAACTGACAATTCCACAATTACATCTCAGTCAAAACAATATTCACAATGGACGCTGTTCAACAGAATTGAACAAGCACACTTCTTCCATGCTGTTACCTTACGTGCAGAACAGTAAGATGCTTGTGGCTGTAGCGACTAATAAGTGGAAAAATTAAAGTGCTGGGAAGTAGGCCAACCTGTTCAACGTACCATCTATCTGATGAAGTAAGAATTACAGAAATGTTTTTCAATCAAAGAAAAATCCCTCAAAACAAGAAAGTGTATCTAGACTTCTACCACTGAACAAAGAGGAAGGGAAGAGTGAGCAAAGAAAAAAAAAGGAATTTTTTTCATGAGTATTGAAGCTGTCAGAGAAAATTAATATACAATACTGTAATAACAAAATGAAACAGACAACTGTAATCCAATTGAAAATTCAGAAATCTCCTTCCTTTGCTTCTGAACTTTCTCAATTCAGTCAAAGTATGTTCAACTACTACAAGAGACCCACCTAGAGGTTTTGTAACTGAGAAGAGGTTATTGTACACCTAAGGAATTAAGGATGCAGCTCCCCACTGATTCTTTCTCCCCTCTGATGTCTCACCAATCAGAAAAATAAATCATGGTCTTTGGTATTTATTACCCTGTTTTAATGCGCACAATAACCACTTGCACTGTTTTGCCCAGTTAAGTCAGCACATTCTGAAACAATTCCACATCTACCACCAAAGGAAAACTAGCACTGAGTATCATTCTGGTTAAAAAGATGGGGATTTTTTCATCATCACTTATTTTCCACCCAGGGTGGGCACAGGCTACCACTGAAATACAGCAAGAAATTTAAGAGAGGAGAGGAAGGAATGTAAGTAAATAAGGGGAAGTAGCAGGGATTTGTTGTGGCTCCCAGTAGTTGACAGATCCTCAACAGAAGTAAATTTTTCCCTTATCCCCTATGTCAAATCTCCAGGTTATCCTCCTGCTCAATACATTCAAACTTTCGACAAATGCAGAAAAGATACTGAGGACTATCGAAGATTCACTCTTCTCTATATTTAGAAATGCCAGAAGAAAAAAAAAAATGAAATTGCTTAAAAAAAAAAAAAAGAAAAAAGAGGGAGCTCCACAGGAATGTCCTCAGATCAAACTGAGCCTTTATATTCAGGGGAGGAGGGCAGCCCCACAAAGCAGCCTCTGGCTCAGAGGTGACAGCTCTAGAGTAACTCCTGTGGAAATCATGCAAGCACAAGAGCCCATTCTACAAAACCTAAAATGTTGACCAAAAAAAAA
>WBMW01005910.1:425065-441691 GCA_013396635.1 Penelope pileata
AAAAAAAAAAAACAGACAAACAGAAATAACCCTTCCTTGTGCTCAGGCAGAAGAAACACAGGCAGGAATCTGAGCAGAGAGCCACATGTGCCTGGTTTCCTCACCATACCCACCTCATTCCCAGCAATGCAGTCTGAGGTCCCTCTCTTGCCCAGGCATCTTCCCAAGCCCACGAAGACCCCCTGTGTGCAGGTCCAGTGCTGCTATCCTGACCCATGCATTGCTTAAGAACTCCCCCAGAGCACCAAAAGAACTATTCTATAGCCTCGGACACCAGCGAGCAAATTGCATCTCGCTACCTGCAAGCTCTGAATGACCAAAATGCCAGCATCTTCTTTGTGCACCAGTTCGTGTGTGCAAAGACACTCAGGACCAGGCTTCCCAAAACATCCAAAATTGACAGGGACGCCACACACAGTGCTATTTTTACGTCTCTACTCTGCAGTCTTTTTCCCGCATGGAACACATCCTTCACGCACTACACTGCAGCGCAGTTTCATTCCAAACTACCAAACAAACAACTCCGAAGCACTGTGAGAGAACGTGAGAGGAGAGCACGGCGGGGGATAGAGTAGCAGAAAGATGGTGTCTGCTCTGCGTTATGCCTGCATCCCCGTGGGCTGATGGCAGCTCCATCCCTGCTCGGGGAGCAAGGATGACCACCACGCGTTACACACAAGCGCGGCAGGGCCGTGCCGGTGGGTTCCAAGGGCAGCAGCCGGGGCAGGGGGTGCTTTACAGCCGCGGGGCCCCGGCCAGGTGCGGGCCAGAAGGAGGGGTCTCCGCCTGGGGAGGGCACCGTGGCGAAGGGTGACTCCGCGCCCTGCTCTGGGAAAAGTGCCTCTCGGTGAATGCCACGCTTTCCCCGAGCGCTCTGCTCAGCCGAAGTGCTCCGCACCCACCCCCGCCTCCTCCGTTCGCCATGTGGAGGGCTTCCCCGGCTCGCCCAGACACCCCGGTGTCGATCGGAGACACTGCAGAACAAAAATCTGCAGCCGCCCGCATCCGAGCGCCTTTCGGCCGGAGACCATGAAGATGGAACTCGCCGCGGAGCATCCTCCTCCCTCAGCCGCCGCCGCTCCCCNNNCCCCCCGGCTCCCGACGGTGCCCTCGGACGGCCCCTTTGTGCCTGAGCCTCTTCGCCGGGGTTCCCCGCTCCCAGCGGGGAAGAAAGATACAAAACGCCCCGATCCCTAGCGGGGAGGGGGTGGGAGGGGGGTTGCTACCTCTAATTTGGCGGCTGTCCCCATTCTACTGTTCAGCTGAGAGATGGCAGCTCCGGTGTCCTCACCCAGCAGCTGGAGTGCTCCTCCCACAAAACAGAAGCGGGGAGGAAAAGGACGAGCAAAGCCAATGCGCAGGGGAATGGCACCGGTGTGACCCGTAGTAGTGTGGTGGCCCTGAGCTCTGGGGATGCTCCGGGTGAGGCAGCCCTCAGCCTGGAGATGCTGATGGCAGCGGGGGACCACCAGTGCTGCTCCCCCCAGCACTGGAGAGGACCACCAACGGCAGCTGCTGCACATCCTCACCGCTGCCCTCCCCTCTGAGCATCTCTCGCTGTGCAGGAGCTGCTGGACCGACCTGAACTCGTGGAACCCGATGCAACCTTTTCTCAGCAAACTATCACTCGTGAGGCTCAGCGAGAGCACAAACAGATCTGTGTTAAATGCCAATTTGACTCCCAGCCACAGATGTGTTGTTCTCAGAGAGGATGGCACCTAGGTGAGCCTGATTTCCAATTGCAGGGCAAAGAAAATGTGATCCAATCGTTCTGCTGAAAATGAGAACGAGGTCCTGGCTTCCCACAGCTGTGTGAAGTCCTTCTGCCAATGTGGTTTAACAGCAAAATGGAAAAAGAAAACAAATAGCATCCACAAGCAAAAGTGAATCAAAAAAAAACAAAAACAAGATTTACATTTGTGGAGTAATGGAGTTTGATCACTCAGTTGCAGGAGCAGCTGCAGAAGCACTTCTGAATATCTCTTACTCCCCTGATTTTGCAGGCATGGAGCTCAGAGCCTCAGGGCAGGGGGAGGAATTGCTGGCGACCCCCAGAGCCCCAGGCTGTGTCTGCCCTGCCCGCAGCACCAGCCACACTGACTGAGGGGCACGAGCAGAGGAGCAATGAGAAGGAACCCACCTAAGCTCCAGAAGTGCCACTTTTGCCTGCTGCAATGTAGAGGAAAACATCTCTGTGTATCTGGAGGCCTTTTCCTTTGTGAGAGATCAGCAGCACAGGCACAGCCTGCTGAACAGGTCTTGGATGAGGGTGAGGCATCTCCATTTGCTGAGCAGTGTGGACATCACGGGATGTGTTCATCTGATCATACCCAAACACTGAACTATCAAAGTTCAGTCAATCTGAAGATCGACTACTTGGAAACTAAACATGGAAAAAAACGTGGAAATTCTCAGTTTCACTTTGCTGCAGCTTCATAGAACCACTGAATCATAGAACCATGGAACCTGCTCAGCAGGGCACAAGATTTTCTTCCCTAATGTGAGAGTTGTGTCGCGTGCATGGAGCTACAGCAGCAGCAACAATGGCTATTTTTAGCCTAAAGTAGGCCAGGCGGCTCCAGAAGACGTATTAATAGGAGGAACATTTGAGAAGAAAACGAGCAAACAAAGGGGAAAACAACCTGAGAGATGTAAACAATAATGATCTTTTACCAGAAGCGCTCTTGAAATGACAAATGCAGAAAACTGCATCCAGCATCTCAGGGGACGACTCCATTCTATAAAAACAAACAAATGCAACCTTTCAGCTGTACCTGTGGCATTTAGAATAGTCAAAGTACCTCCTTCTAACATTATGCAGCTGGGCTGGGATATGTACTGGACTGGGAACAGATTTAAACTGAAGGAAGGGAGATTTAGGTTAGATGTCAGAGGGAAATTCTTTACTCAGAGAATGGTGAGGCCCTGGCGCAGCAGCCCAGAGAGCTGTGGGTGCCCCATCCCTGGAGGTGCTCAAGGCCAGGTTGGATGGGGCCCTGGGCAGCCTGAGCTGGTGGGTGGCAGCCCTGCCCATGGCAGGGGGTTGGGGCTGGGTGGGCTTTCAGGTCCCTTTCAACCCAAACCATTCTATGGTTCTATGATGCAAAGATGTATAATTCAGCAGTTCTCAGTGAGCGTGCTTATGCCACATGAACCATACCTAACCTAGTAGTTTAAATGGATGTGAAACACCTTCTTAGACGCCTCTAGCTTTTGAATGAAAGAATATCTGGTATCCAAAATGCACTGAAATTTGGTGAGAACTAGCTGCCTAATTTGCTTGTAGAGTAGTTGCCCATATTTGCAAGTGAAATCATACGGGAAAGGTGCTGCTCTCCATGTGCTGCTCTCTGAAGTAGAAAGAAAGGATATACATTATAGAAGATTCATTTTTTACTGCTAAAAGCAACAAATTTTAGTATTAGATCAATGATAATTCAGTGAGGGCATAGATATCTGTCAGCTTCTTCATCTAGTATTGGATTTGGAGGAATCAATGGCAATAATTCAGCAGCCTGTAAATCTTCATGGAAGAAAGAGTATAACAGCATTCACTACGGACAACTCAGGTACTTCCCACAGCTGCTCTTTACTGTTATTAGCTCCTGGCAGCAGTTTCTCCTCTTTCCAGAAGAAGTCCTAATAAGGTATCTCATGCTGACTCATCTTTAGGCATGAACTCCACTGAAACCTGGAAAGTTATTCAAAGTTATTTGTTTGTATGTATGTTTGGCTAGATCCAATCCAGAAATTCAGAGCAACGTGTGTTACTTTACACCATTAAGAGCTTGTGCAGCATTATGTGTAGGATGGAAGCAGTTTCTCCTTCATACAGGGGAACATCACAGTGAAATTTCATATATGAGTCATGGTATCTCTACTGTGAAGAACTACAGAATCACAGAAACATTAAGGTTGGAAAAGATCTTGGAGATCATCTAGTCCAACCGTCCACCTGCCGCCAATACTGCCCACTAAACCACTGAGCCATGTCCCATACTACCACTTCCAGATGTTTCTTGAACGCCTCCAGAGACGGTGACTCCACTACCTCCCTGGGCAGCCTGTGCCAGTGCCTGACCAAAGAAAATTGCTACCGAAGTCCTATGACCGGTATGGTCATAATGCCAACAAAACTATTCACTGTTTAACACACATTTGCTTCCTGTTAATTTCATTAGGTGATTTCCTCAAAAATAGGGATTAGCACTTCTTGCTTCATCCATCTCATCCTTAAACACTTCACTGTTGTCCCATTCTGACTTTTCTCCACATTTCTATGTGTATACAAAGTTTGAGATGAAGTGGCTTCAGAGTTTACCACATAAGAACTCAACATAAGGCCCCACTATTAACATCTGCTAATGCATAGGTTGCTCCAAGAGTAATGCATCCTATTTATTTCCATGGAAACTACAACAGATACAAAGAGCAAAAGAATACTATTTGATAAAGAAAATTCTCAGCTATAAACAGTTCTTTTTCAACACAGTCACCACCATTAGCTAGCTGAATCATGCAGATGAACTGATTAAGATGCTCTTCATTTCATGATGTGACAGCTGTTTCAAGGTCGTCTGGAATGTGTCTTTTTTTCTTGTCATGATCTCCACTACTGATTTTTTCTGCATGGAGTAACTCAGTTCCACACCTTTGCTTCATCTGCACTTTCATGTCAGACACCATTGTGTCAGAGTGCCCCTCTGCTGCCACCTGTCACACAGCAACAATGTGGAATGGAATATTGGTGGGAAGGTCTAACCTCTGCTGCCATCCCACCAACATCTGCCTCTGATACCATCGGCCAACATAAGAAAACAAGATGCATTACTTTTGGAGCAACCCTCGCAGATTTATCCCGATACAACATTCAATATGCAAAAGGGCAGACTCTCAGCAGAGATTATTTATTCCAGTTAGAATTCTTATTCTTTTACTGACCTGAACAGCTGCATCTAATTCATACACACACCTATCTCGCTGCATGGAGCAAGAAGGTGGCAATGAAACATTACAGTACAAACTGCAACTGTAGGATTTTCGTGTGAGGCACGGAGATGAGAAGTTTGCAACCAGTACTGCAAAATTTATTTTAGGACTTATTTGTGAACTTTTTAGCTGAGTAGCTTCTGTATAAGAAGATTGGATCTACTTTATCATCTTTGATGAAATGACATTACACAGCCCTCACCACTAGTCTAAAGTGTCTTAATTAAAACCAAGAGTTAAGGTGTCAGATGTTTTTTTGTTGAAAAATTAGTGCATTTGTCTCTGTTGGTCCTTGTGTTCTCAATAGCAGGGCACGCTCCTGTGGTATTATTACCTGTTAAAATTGAGATTAACATAGCTTCTTTAGATCACAGATTGAAAACTCAGTTTGTTTATATCTGAGAGGGCCTCAGCAGGCAATCATTTTACCCAATAATTCTGAAGGGACAGAAAAGAATCTGGCCTGGCCATGCAGGCCTGGCTGTAGGGGTGCCATAAATCCATCTTCACAGTGACCAGCCTCCATCCATCCATCTCCGCTGAGCTAAGCCATGGCCCAAGCGAGCCTCTCACTTGGCTGTAATCATGAGTGATCATCAAAGTCCTGCCATAGGTTAGAGCTGATGTGTGCTGGCCATGTCTGACCAACTATCCCTCTGTCCCTAAGGTTTACAGCAGTGTGTTGTGCAGGCAGGAGGGCTGGGGAGGGAGACTAAACAGCAGGGAGGTGTCACGGGTTTCCTATCACTCTCTGCAGGCTATACTCTGCATAGCTAATTAGTCACAGGAAAATGTACCATCTGTTTAGCCAACGTACAATAATAGTTTTCCACTCAGTTTCAGGGGAGACAAGTTGCATAAGCAGTCCCTGCACTCAGATCTTTTGTGGACAATGGATACGTCTGTCCAGACATGACAGAAAGCTGACATTTCTTATTACACAGCAGGTACAAAGCTCTCTACCCTTGAATAAAGGATTCAAGTGTAAAGTTTGTACAAGTTAAAGCTCACAGAGAGGAAATACACAGATTTTTAACATCTTACCTTGCTGCTACAGGTATGGAAATCTTTTAGCTGCCAGTGACACAGAAGTCTTCAGTGTGGAAGAAAGTTCACGGGGAAGGGCAACAAAGCGGCCTGGAAAGAGGGCTGTGAACACAGCGAGCAACCCACCCTGCAGCACTGCCATCAAAACTATTCACTCTTCAGGGAGCAGGGAACCAACTCGCTGCTTTGCAACAGCAGATCGATATTTTCTAACAATAACACCTCTACACTCATACATACACACTCACAAGACTGTTGATAGAGGGTGATACGAATTTGTGAACATCACCTCATAGCATCACATATGTTGTGATAGCAAATTGCACTTACATAATGGAGTGTACTAGCAGTCAAGCCCATGCTGAGTGGGTGTAAGCAGGTAGCACACTTCAGCCTTTGCTCAGAAAGCTGTTGCGTTAGCACACTGGAGAGTTTTGTGCACCACACATTTTGTTTGTTTGTGTGTTCGTTTTTTGGGTTTCGTTTTCTTTGATTTTCTGACATCTCTTTACTGACAAGAGAGAAGATTCATTCTCCATATTGTTAACAGCAAATTCCTAATTACTGTAGTGGAAGACATGAGCAAAGCAGAATTTGCACCTGAGGAAGAGGCGCTGTGTATTTTTTCTAGCATGTGCCTAACATCAGCACTGCAGACAAGCAGTCCGTAATGTCTGAGGACAAAGTGTATACAATAGTCCAGCTCTCTAATTGCCCTTTTTCTGTTGGCCTAAAGCCTCAGATCAAGACACATCCTCTATTTTGAACTCTAATTTTAGATTGCTTAAACTGATTTTTTTGGCGTATGTCCAACATACAGATTTTTTTTTTAGTCAACTTTTTTTATCTTTTCAGTTTTGTGAACAGCACTGGGTAAGTCCTGCCTTTAACACACATATAGTAGGACTCCTCCTCAAAGGTTCATGGGCAACATTCACATTTGGAAAACAGATAGAGCAATGGGAAGAAGTTCTTCAAATGCTTGTGTATGATTCAGGCAGGTACAAGTTTATCTCATTAACTCCCCTTTCCCATCATTTTGTGAACCTTTTTGAACATTGACCTTCTATGCCAGAATAGCTGGTCTAGCTTCTTCACAAAGTCCTTATCGACTTGAGCCTGGGTGCTTGCAAGTCCAGGTGTTTGCTGTGAACCTCAGAAGGCATCTGTCCCCTCTTCATCCACAAGCATGGGACAGGGAAAGACCAAACTATCAGAGGACGCAGAAGGACCAATCCACAAATACTGACGTTCTATTTCATGGCTAAGAACTACTGAAGGTACTATCACTCAAGTATTGTAAGAATAAACTCTACTTTTCCTGTTAGAATTTGAAAGATTCAGTGCAATTTACAGACAATTTTAGAAATTTATATTGCTTATATTTTCCAGGTAACTAGGAAAACACCAGCAGTCATAGTCCTCAAAATGTTGCTTGCACCAAAACAAACAAACAAAAAAAACTGAAGAGAAATTCACCTCTACAACAGCAATGACTATTTCAGTACACCTGGAAAATCTCAGCAATTAATTGCTCAAGACCTGAGTTAAAAGTTAAGGTGAAGTTTTAGTTTTGTTGAGATGCCATCTCAACTTCAGGCTTTCTGAACATCATCCATTGTTCTGAACAGCAGCGATTTTAACCTCCTAAGTAGGATAGCTTCTGCTAGACTTAATGCCCAGAACATCTGGCTTGGCAGGAGAAAAGCCTCAGAGGCTCGTCATGTTCTGAGGCATGAGCACTTAGGGATGTTCAAATAAGCACAAATAAAATGTCTCTATTCACAAGAGAAAAGACATTAGCAAAAGTAGCAAATTTGTGCTTTCAGAATGACCGTATCGAATCTGTGGAGACTAAATCTACAGCCTAGCTCACAAGTAAGTACGTGAGTCAATGTAGCATGCAGCATTTTGCTGTCCAGTTTAGCGTTTAAATTTCAGAAATGGGAGGACCTCCATAAAAGTTTCAGGTTCTGGTGAAGTTTTTTTGCAATGTTTGAGTAAGAAGCAATCTCAAAGCATGAGCAAGGCTCAACTCTCTAAAAAGAGAATCTCCTCCTAACTTTCTATGAGCAGTTCAAATTTGTTTGATTTACAGGAATAGGAGTTGGAATAGAAATTTTTCTGATACAAAGCTGTACCAATTTAGGTAAATTGGTAACACTGCTGTTTATATATTTGTATGATTATATATTTTTATAGTTTTATAATATACATATATAATATATACAAATATAAATATATAGAATACATGAAATACGCATTATATAAATATTATGTATATTTATATATTTATAAATATAAATATATATATGTAGCTCACAGCAATTTACCTTTTCTGCTGCTTCTTGCTGAATTTTTGCTGGTTTTAGTTTCTGGTTTCTAACTGAACTATGCAAGACTTTCCTTGGTGTAACTTCATGTGTTTTCATTTTTCTTTAGGTTTTATCATTATTGTACAAACATGTCAATGTGTACTTTCTTTTCATGTGACATTCACATTCAATGAGATCCTATTTTATTACTCAAAGCTGGACATCCTCTTTCTATCACTTTGCTTGTTTTTGAATATTGTTTTTAAAAGCACATTACATTTTTGGGTGCTGAACGTCCTCAGTGGCAAACTGTAGCTGACTACCTTGAAAGTATCAAAGAAGCTTTACAAAAGGGGGATCCAATTTTGAGGCTTACACCATCCATTGTTTGTATTTTTTTTCTTTTTTTGCTTGACTGTATTTGTGCTGTGAATGCACCTTGAGTTATAGTCCGCTCACACATCTAATCTTTCTGATTGCAAAATTAGAATCATAGAATCATAGAACATCCCAAGTTGGAAGGGACATATAAGGATCATGGAGTCCAACTCCTGGCTCCACACAGGACCACCCAAAAATCAGAGCATATGTCTGAGAGCGTTGTCCAAAGACTCCCTGAACTCTGTCAGCATGGGGCCATGACCATTGCCCTGGGCAGCCTGTTCCATGCCCACCACCCTCTGGTGAAGAACCTTTTCCTGACCCCCACCTGACCCTCCCCTGACACAGCTCCATGCCGTTCCCTCGGGCCCTGTCGCTGTCCCCAGAGAGCAGAGCTCAGCGCTGCCCGTCCGCTCCCCGTGAGGAGCTGTAGGCCACCATGGGGCCTCCCCTCAGCCTCCTCTGCTCTGGGCTGAGCAAACCAAGGGACCTCAGCCACTCCTCACACCTCTCGTCCTCCAGACTCTTCCCAATCTTTGTAGCGCTCCTCTGGACATTCTCTAATAGTTTTATATCCTTTTTGTACTGTGATGCCCAAAGCGGTACCTAGTACTCAAGATGAGGCCGCCCCAGTGCAGCGTAGAGCAGGAATTCACTGATCTGTCCCTAGACCTTTTCATTCTCGAGAGGAAGCACAAGCAGCAGCTGTTCTACGTACTTTTTAGTGGTCTCCTGGGGCAAACCTTTGAACACACATACTAAGCGGTTTGGATTTGTGCTACAAGACCTGTACTAAAATTCACTGGTAGGGCTGCAGGCAAATGACTGGAGCACTGGCTGGGCTGTGACCCGAGGCTAACCACGCTGAGCAGGACACAAGAAAATATTGGACATGACATGAGAAAATTGCTGAACATCACAAATAATAGCAGGAGACATTGATGGAAATTACAGCAAGTGCCAGGAAGAATGGCTGCATCTCACATGTGGCTAAGGGTGAGTTGGATGAGACAAGGACAAACTCCAGAGATAACTGGCAGAGAACTGGGGGCCTTTTGGGAAGTGCACTCTGAAAAGCCACTATACCCAAGTAAGTGTATCAGAAATATCAACTCGGATGAGGGTTGGCTAGGTAACTATCAGAAACAACAAATTTGATGTCTGTGAGTAAAAAGAAATTAGACATGAGTTGTTTATTTCGGAGGAGGTTGAGGTGGACAAAAGAAGGCACAAGAGTTGTGAATGGAGAGACAAGTATTGGGAAAAGAGGTAGCAAGGCATACAGGCTGTATGTGAGTGAGGCTCCCTAGGGGCAACCCAGCACTTGATCACTGCACCTGGAACAGGACTGTGAACAAAATCCATAGATTTACCTTTACCACAGGAGCAGGGTCAGCTCTCAGCCTTGGGAGAACTGGGTGGGAGCAGGACAGGGTGATTTCCCTGAACATGGATGGACCAAACCGGGCATCCTTGTACCACCAGGTCTAGCAGCACTAGTGGCTGTGCACCACCTCTTAGCAAAGGTCCCACCCATCTGCCTTTGCTCTCTGAAGCTGTCCTGGGGAATGGCCAAGGGATGCACACCACTTCCACTGCACCGCCCATGCCATCGCTCCTAAATATTTTCAGTGCTGGCTGTTTCGTAGCACCACAGCCAAGCTGTCAGTCGTTTGCAGCACTAATGAAGCATGAGAATTTTAAGGATGAGGAGCATATTTGGAAAGCCTGCCTTGTCAACATTGTGGTCACAAGGAGTTGTGAGATACATCAGCCAATACCTATTGGTAGTTTGTTTTTCTTCAGTACACCAGTGATTTTAAAAGCCTCTTAGCAGGAAGATCACCTGCCATCAATTCAAACAGTGAACAACAGAGAACGTGTTCGCCCCATACCCTCTTTTCCAAGCAGAGGCTTCCTGCTCTGTGCCCATTTTCCTTCTCATTGGTACGCAGCACATCTCAAAGACAAGTGCGATGCCTCCCAGCAACTATCGTATCAAATGCCAAGGTGAATTTGTTTCCCTGTGCTCAGCCTAACAACAAGATTAGCATGGAATATTGCAGCGCCTGAAGATTAAAACCAATTTGAAGTTTATGGGACAGCTCTATAGAAAAGAGGTTATTAAGAAGGAATGTAATTATTGAGTTTAATTACACTGTCATCCGTCATTTTCGTTAAAGTCAAGCTACATGTGTATGCAGCAGCTGTGAATCAGGTTCAAAAGTTGTAATGACCATTCTGGTGCATCAGAAAACTGGGACCTGAAGTAATCTGGCAGTTGGATAATGCTTACATCAAAGAGGTTGTGTAGCTCCATTGGTGTCACACACAGAGCTACGTTCAGGGTCAGTGCTTCATTCTACAAGGCTTTAACCTGCTCATACTTTCGGTGAAGCAGATTTTCCATCATGCATGAGGAATGAAGCTCCAGAAAGGCTGTATGCCTAATAACTGGGAACGCAGCCTGAACAATAACTTATTTTAAAGACACTGCTTGAGAATAACCTCATTCTGTCAGTGAGTGCTCATCATAATACAAGAGCAGAGAGTCAGCCTTGGTGCTTCCTTCCTGCTTCACCAAGTTACCTGTGACTGATGACTGAACTTGCACTCTCCTTTTTTCATTAAAAATGGTACAAGAAAGGAAAGGAATAGAAGTCCCTACACACTGTTACAGATTGCTAAGTCCTTTGCTACCTGCAGCTGTGATACCTAGACTTAGGAGGTTTCTGTTCCAACCTTGCACTGTAGCATTGCAATTCAGTCACACAACCCCTCCAGCTCTACAGCGAGTCTTGGTCACACTAGGATCCAGGCTCACAGATACTTCCTGGATGGACAGAGCAACACATCAAGTCCTCACCAGGTAGGGATCCCATAATCATGACAACTGTGCAAGTGATGTAATGGAAATCTGTAATTGCTGCTTTCTCTTTCCTTCAAAGAAAATTGTGCATTTTCATGGGAAAAAAATAAAATTCAGAAAAACATTTTTTACTTTTTTTTTCAGTATTAAATTTTCTATAGAATTGAAAGGCAACAGAATGCACTGTCCAACAAGACAGGTGCCTGCTTTCTTTAATCATATGCCAGAAAGGGGGACAGTAAATGACTTTTGACTCTGACTTAATTCAGCAGCTCTTATTAAATAAGGTATATGTGTTTGACTTCTCCTTTTTTGAGGAGAAGAGGATCAGTCCAGCTCATCACCACACAAGGATTGCATGCCATTCTGAGCAAGATTATGATGATGAATGAAGTATTTTAAAAAAAAAAGTGCTTGTATACTCATACCGTTTGTGTAGAGGTGACAAGCCATTGCCAGACAAATCAAAGCCTAGGCAAAGTAGGAAGTGCCGCTGCAGCTGACGAGTAGTTTGGATAGCAGCCAACAACCACCTACTACTCTTTGGAGGTGGCTAAAGCAGTCTAAGTATCAAGAAGAGGGGCAATTACAAAGGCTTGGCAGATGAGTTTAGCTATTAACCAACCAAAAAAAGAATCTGTTTCATAACAGACCCCTCATACTAGCTTAAAGCAGGAAAGACTTTTGAGAAACTCTTCTTTGAGAATAGATTCACACCATTGTAGTTTAGCCTGGCAGGCAGCTCAGCACCACACAACCATTTGCTCATCACCCTCACAGTGGGATAGGGGAGAGAACTGGACACAGGTAAAACTGGTGGCTCAAGATAAAGAGAATTTAAAAAGATAGAAAAGGAAGGGAAAACAATAATTATAATAAATATTATATATATACATATATGTATATGAAACAGGGAATGCACAATGCAATTGCTCACACCCTCTGACCAATGTCCAGCCAGTCCCCAGAGAGTGTTAACCCACCCTGGCCAGCTCCCCCCAGTTTATAGTTCCATATGCTGTTACATGGTATGGGAGATCCTTCTGGCCAGTTTGGGTCAGNCCTCACAGTGGGATAGGGGAGAGAACTGGACACAGGTAAAACTGGTGGCTCAAGATAAAGAGAATTTAAAAAGATAGAAAAGGAAGGGAAAACAATAATTATAATAAATATTATATATATACATATATGTATATGAAACAGGGAATGCACAATGCAATTGCTCACACCCTCTGACCAATGTCCAGCCAGTCCCCAGAGAGTGTTAACCCACCCTGGCCAGCTCCCCCCAGTTTATAGTTCCATATGCTGTTACATGGTATGGGAGATCCTTCTGGCCAGTTTGGGTCAGGTGTGCTGGTTCTGTAGCCTCCCAGCTCCTTGGGCTCCCCCAGCTTCTTGCTGGCAGGACAGCGTGAGAGGCTGAAATGCCTTTGTCTCTGTGCTGCACTGCTCAGCAACNTACATATATGTATATGAAACAGGGAATGCACAATGCAATTGCTCACACCCTCTGACCAATGTCCAGCCAGTCCCCAGAGAGTGTTAACCCACCCTGGCCAGCTCCCCCCAGTTTATCGTTCCATATGCTGTTACATGGTATGGGAGATCCTTCTGGCCAGTTTGGGTCAGGTGTGCTGGTTCTGTAGCCTCCCAGCTCCTTGGGCTCCCCCAGCTTCTTGCTGGCAGGACAGCGTGAGAGGCTGAAATGCCTTTGTCTCTGTGCTGCACTGCTCAGCAACAACTAAAACTTCACTGTGTTATCAATGTTATTCTAAATCCAAAACACAGCATCCTACCAGCTCCTAGGAGGAAAGTTAGCTCTATCCCATCTGAAACCAGGACACACATGAGGTTTCTTTAGTTTTCCTCTGGTGGATTTGATTGTACTGTGACTTGCCAAGATGTGCACTCAAAAACAAGGAGGGTGCACCATTAACTCCGCCAGAGAGAATTCCAGAGGTGTTTCTAAGTTGTGACCAATCCTCTCTGCCTTAGTCACCACACTAGTCCAGTTGATTTAAGAGGGTCATCCACAATGTTTGGAGGGAGAGAGGAAGAAACAGAGAGAATTTGGCTTCACTGACGTTTAGTTCCTCAGCAAAAAAATGCTCCCACTGTGAAAAATGTGACTTATGTCACACCTGAAGGTATTCAAGCCAGTTTGGATGGGGCCCCGGGCAGCCTGATCTAGTGTCTGCTTTAATGGCTGTGAACTCTGTCCATAGAAGAGGATTGGAACTAGATGATCTTTGCGGTCCCTTCCAACCCAAGCCACTCTATGATTCTATGGTTGTCAGTGCCACATCTCTGTGATGGAATGGAAGATATCGGAGAGTGGGGAAGAACCTACAGTTTTTTATCACCACTTTGTTCCCTGTCAGGTTTAATACAAGATACAGGAGCATTAAGTAGCACAGAATAAGATTTTTACCAGGTATAAACAATTTTACTTTGAATTGACTGCATTAGATCTAGAATTTCTAGAGCAATTCATGAATATTAGGAAAATTACTTTATGTTATTACAAGTTCATGGGTGGGTGTCAAGTGGAAGAGGGCAGGCTCTTTTTAGTGATGCCAAGTGAAGGAGCAAAGGGCAATGGGCACAAACTGGAGCACAGGAAGTTCTATACAAGCATGAGGAAAAATTTCTTTACTGTGAGGGTGACAGAGCTCTGGAACAGGGAGCCCAGAGAGGCTGTGGAATCTCCTTCTCTGGAGATATTCAAGACGTGCCTGGACACATTCTCATGTAACCTACTGCAGGAAACTGCTGTAGCGGGGGGTTGGAGTGGGTGATCTCCGTAGGTCCCTTCCAACCCCGCAATTCTGTGATTCTGTGATGTTATTGCTACTTATTTTTCTCTTTTGCTGTCAAGAAATTATTTAATTGGACCTTTCTTTCTTGTTTCCCTTTGATAACAGAAGAAAGTAGTATTTATCATACTGGGGCACAATTAAAAAGTGGATGATAGAAACATCTCACTTGTTATACTATTGCTTTGCTATTGAGCTGTTTACATCTATGGCAGATGTTTTAGTCTGTGCCTAAGTCACCAGAGGCAGAGAAGCATACTTTTTTCTTTCTCAGAAACCATACCACAGTTTAGTTTAAGCAGGATTCTTCTGCAATAGTTGGAGTCCTCACATTTCCAACGCAAACAGATCATGTGCTTCTGACATTCCAGATTTCCATGTTTTGTTAGACAAAGGTGAATTTTAGGTTTGGATTCAGGCTAACATATGTCCAAAAGCTTACAGTGGGGTTGTGGAAACGTTCCATGGCAATGCCTCTGTCTTTTCTAACATGGAGGTCCCTGATAGTGCTATCACAAGGTGATAGTGAGAGATACAAGATGGAAGTTGGCTTGATAGAAGTCTCTGAGACATAAGTCACCTTGCCTTCAAAAATTAATTAGTTCTGTCAAGCCCGTGCTAAGAACTCATCCCAATGACAGGAGCTAACAGTACCTGAGGAGAAAATCTTCTGCACAAGATCCTCAAGCAGCTTAGCTGCTGTCTTGCTGCCTGTCCCCTTTCCTTCCTCATCCTGCTCTCAGTTTTAATAAGCCAGATGGTTGGCCAGAATTTGGTGCTCCTAGGAGATCCTGTAGCTGCACAGTAGAACAGCTGGAGAAAATATTCAGGTGTCAGTGAGCTGCCTTACATCTAGAGAGCTCCCGCTGCTTATACAAATTCAAGGCAATTCTAACTCATGGTAAAAGCTCAACTTTGCTTCTCAGTGAGGTTTAGAAAGGACAAAAGGGTGGAGATATACTACCTATTTCTACTCTGCCTGCTCCCTTATCAGAGAGTTCTTTGCACTTTATATCTCATTTCCTGTCTTCACTTCCCATTTTTTTTAATCAGTAATCAGAGTATCTCTACTGTGGGTGAATAAATCTTATCACTACTTGGCCTAAGATTATATGCAAGAGTCTCAGTATCCACATTATTTATATTCAGTCTCCTTATGCTGGAAAAACTCTGTGAACTGAACTTGCCATTACACAAGCTGAGTTTTACTGTCCTTTCAAAGCAAGCTCCACTTCTGGGAATCCATATCTGAGAGGCCATTACTCAGTGGATACTGTGTATTAACGGTTTTTTTTTGTTCCATTTTCCTTTTTTTTTTTTTTAATTGACACTTAATATCCATTCCTTTTAGGATAGCAACAGATTTAAAGCGAAAATGAATGACTTTAACTTCTTGTGTTCATTGCTATTGATGAGAAACACCACTATTGTGTCTCTTTGGCTAACTGCTGCTTTCTTTTAACCCTCTTAAGACCGTGGCTTTTCTCTCCTACTCAGAAACTACCAAAGAGCTTCAGCCTTTTTAAGGTTTGAAATCTAGAACTAATTTGATCTGATCATATCAAGATTTTGGTGCTTTTGTTCCTATAGTCACGAGGCACCTAGTCATGGCCAAAATCTCTAGAAGATTCACAGATAAATCTGATTACAATGGCCTGAAGAAGACACTGTCTTTTAAAACTCTTATGTACTATAAAGCACTATGATACTGTTTTGGTGCATATCCTAAAACAGCTGGAAGCATCTGTGTTCTGACACTGTCATTCTGCTCAGACTGCTGAGTAGGAGATCATAGAATCATAGAATCATAGAAACACTAGGTTGGAAAGGACCTACAAGATCATCTAGTCCAACCGTCCTCCAATCACCATCCCTACCCACTAAGCTACTAAATCATATCCCCTAGCACCTCATCCAGACGCTTCTTGAACAGCGCCAGGGACAGTGACTCCACCACCTCCCTAGGCAGGCCATTCCAGTGTCTGACCACTCTTTCAGAGAAAAAAGTTTTTCCTTATATCCAGTCTAAATTTACCCTGGCGCAACTTGTAGCCATTCCCTCTCGTCCTGTCAGTAGTTATCTGAGAGAAGAGGCCGACCCCCTCCTCACCACAACCTCCCTTCAGGAAGTTGTAGAGTGTGGTGAGATCTCCCCTGAGCCTCCTCTTCTCCAGACTAAACAATCCCAGCTCCCTCAGCCGCTCCT
>WBMW01005910.1:442157-528276 GCA_013396635.1 Penelope pileata
GATCCCCTGGTTGCCATGCACGTGCTGTGTGATCTCCGCCAAGATGATCTGTTCCATAACTTTCCCTGATACTGAGGTCAGGCTGACAGGCCTGTAGTTCCCCGGATCTTCCTTACGGCCTTAATGATGTTGGCCTTAATGATGGCCTAAGATGTTGGATTTCTGATCATTAATGCTGAATCAGGTCTCAGGTCTCAGCCTGTCCTCATAAGGGAGATACTCCAGGCCCTGATCATCTCTGCGGCCCTCCACCTGTCTCTCTCCAGCACTTTCCTGTCTTTCTTGAACTGGGAAGCCCAGAACTGGACACCGTGCTCCAGATGTAGCCTCACCAGGGCAGAGGAAAGGGGGAGGATCACCTCCCTTGCTCTGTCAGCCACGCTCTTTTTAGTGCTCCCCAGAGTGCCATTGGCCTTCTTGGCCACCAGGGCACTGCTGGCTCATGGCCAGCCTGTTGTCCACCAGCATGTGCAGGCCCTTATTTACAGATCTCCTTTCTAGCAGGTTGGCCTCTAACCTGTACTGATACATGTGATTATTCTTCTCCCGGTGTAGGACTCTACACTTGCTCTTGTGGAACCCCATCAGGTTCTTCTCCACCCAACTCTCAGCCAGTCCAGGTCTTGCTGAATAGCAGCACAGCCTGCTGGTTTGTCAGCCACTCCTGCAGCTTTGTATCGTCAGCAAACTTGCTGAGAGCGCACTCTATCCCTTCATCCAGGTCATTGATGAAGATGTTGAACAAGACTGGATCCAGTACCAAACCCTGGGGAGCACTGCTAGTTACAGGTCTCCAGCTAGACTCTGCACCACTGATCACAACCCTCTGAGCTCTGCCAGAGTGTGATCACACCTTAGTTTTCTTGGAGAAAAAGAATAGTGTGATCATCTAATTCAGTGGAATTTTAGAGGAGGGTAAAAAGGATTGAAACAACATTATTTTATCTCCAGGAATATCCTGTCAGTTTCCTAGAGCCTTTTTCACTTGGATGGGACAGGAAAGATCTTCCTATCTCTCTGCTTTTAATGACTGTCACTGCAATCTGAGATACTGAGCACAGAAACCGACAAGTTAGATCTATTATTAGGACATGAATGCTAGATATATTTTCACTATAAAAATGCACTATTACTAAACAATGAGACCTGTCACTCATGCATTGTGTTTCTATAGGTCTTTAGAACACTTACAAGGCACCACTGCTTTCCATTAATTAATTTTTGAGAGGAAGATAAATAAATTGTTTTCTGTCAGTAGTAGAAAATGAGGTAAAGGTATGAATCTGGACTTTTGTGCCTTCTGCTCTTCAGATTTTCGGAGTTTATGTTTAATGCTCAGCACAAAAGTTTTTGCAATATTCAGATTTAGAATTTGTTAAAAATGTGGGGAATTTAATTTTCCTCCACAAAATCAGATGTTGGAGGGATGGAATATCAGTGGTTTTAAGAGAAAAAAAGATGTTACACAGGTTGATGGGAATCTATTTTTTATCTTCATGTCAGCAAACAATCATAGTTAATATATATCTAACCAAAAAAGGAATCTGAATCATAGCAAAAGATTTCATTTCTTTGTAAATTCTTACACTGGGACTATTAAAAAGTTAGGGTATTGTGATCCCATATCCCATATAGTCTACATTCCTCTAATACTATTTGAATTTGCTGAATGAGGAAAGATGCTCTGGAGAAAAGAGAATTATTAGTTCATCATTCATTTAGACTGTGCAGGTCAGTTGACTTGTAAAAGCAGATACGGACTGAAAGGTATGTTTCTAAAAGCTGAAATAAATCTACAGTATTGCTCTGAATTTAGTGAAACCACCCTTCTGTTGTTGTTCTGTTATTTTGGTTTTGTTTTTATTTTGTTCTGTTTTGGCAATTATTGATGTGTGTTTACTTGCTTGAACTATGAAGTGAATGATATATTAATAAAATTTTTCTTTCTTACTATAAATGCTTGGCACATTCTTGGAATATTTGCCATTAGTAGGCCTCAACATTTATTACATTTATCAGAATAATTCCCATCCTTGACATTCAGAGAAAAACAAATACACAAGGAGATATGCAGAAGCATACTCAGTGTCGTACTATGCACACAGTAGACTTGTTTCCTGGTCCCAGGCAACTCTTACAGCCACCAGAACATGGAAATCATTACGGAACATTTAATGTGATGTCCCTGAAAAAGACAGACTTAGGAAAGAGGATTTTTTTTTGATAATTTATTTCTGTTATAAGACCTAAAGTGGAAAGGACCCTGAAAGCAGTTACTAAGCTGTTTTGGTGAAGTGTCTTTGGGATTCCAATAATGCCAAACACAGTATGCCAACAAGGATCTACCTGTCAAAGAGAAACCAAATGTCAAGTAGAGTTCATACAAAGCCCATATCTTATTTCCTACTAGCTATGGATATGCGATTAAGTTTGTGTAGGCAGTAAAGGTTTACGATAGATGTATGTAGCAGAGGACTACCTTCCACCTCATCCTGTTCTTCTTTCCCCTATAAGCCCAACAGGGATTCGACCTAAATGAGTCATGAGTTGACTACCTTTGATGTGAATGGTAAACACGTCATCTCCTTCTCTACAAAGTCTGTTAGTTAATATTTATAGGAATTTAGGAATATTAAGTTATTTGAGAAGGAGCATATATATTCCTACAAATACAGAGGAGGAAGGGAAGAAAGTGTCAAAGTTTACATAGACATCAGATCATGAAGAACCTTGTGAAAACATTAGCTGCTGAAGTAGCTAGTTACATAAGAGGAACTCAGTCATTTTAATGAACACCTTTCATGAAAGTTTAATACTGTTTTATGTTGTGCATCTTAAAACCCTGGCTCCTGAAACAAGGTGGTTATATGTGAATTTCCACTTTCATTTTTCATCTGGCATTGTTGTTAAAATCATTTATCCTAACAAAGCAAGTTAAAGGGAGAGTGCAGAGTTTCCAGTTGTATTGCTTCAAAACTTTTTATTTATGCAAGTTTCTTGATTTTAGAGAGTTTTGCTGCACCTTTGAAAGTGCTGACACTGGGCTTCCTTTGTAACTCTGACTGTGACATGATAAATAATGAAACTTACTAGAGCTCTGGGATTTTTGTTCTGCAGAAAGGCAATGAAAGAATCACGCAGACAGTGGAATTATTACAGTGCCTTAGCTTGGCTAATGAAGCAAACTGAAAAGTCTTTCAGGTCCATTTACTTTGGCTCCAGAGCAGAGATCAAGCTTCACTTTCACCAAAGGAGAAAAGCTGTAAATCTTGTATCCTTCATCTCACCCTCAATCCTTTACTCCACAAACCTATGAATATGTCAACATTCCTTACATTTCTGACCTACTGGGGTGCACTGGAGTTTTTGCTACTGCTTTTCTTCTTTCCGTTTTTCTTCGTTGTGCTTACACAGGGTTTGTTTTCCTCTGTACTCTGCCATTCTAAGAAGAGATGTTATTTAGTTTAATACTCTACCTGTCGTATCTTACTCTTAATGCTACACTATATCCTAGTTGGAGCACCTTGGAAGATTTTCATATTCTTTCCACTGCCAAATTATTATTATTTTCCACTTCCATCACCTTTGGTCTCAGCCCTCCTCAGTTGTGCAAAGGAAGAGTTGTATAACTAAGCATTGACATGACAGCATATGCATTTGTCAATTGATGAGGTCAATTGATGAGGCCATAGTTATGTACCTTAGCACACAGTCTGTTCTTAGGAGCAGATGCTGGGTACAAGTCTTGCATTATCATTACTGCAGACTACTTTGAAAGATATTAGTAAATATTGAAATGGTAGTAAAAGCAATTGAGGAAGGTATAAGTAAGCCAATGGATCTGCTTTATTCGATTCCCTGATTTGCCCTCAGCTTCATGTGCACTAGTCTAAATACTTTGTGGCTCTATCTCAGTGTGCCGATAACCTGTCTACTCTTAAAGACGACAGGGCCCATGACTTGCAAGGTGAAATACAAGTTCAGGACATATTAAAGAAAAGAAGGAGGCTGAACCTCAGGTTCTTCACATCTTAGGGTACCCCTAACATCCCATAATGGTGCATAAGGTTGGAAAGTTGAGGATATGGGTTAATACCTTAAGTTTGAGAGACAGATGTTCATACCAGCCCTCTCCCTACAAGGATACTTCAGGTAGCCTCTCTTAGTTACAGGTGAGAACCTCCTGGCAGCACCTAAATCCTCTTCTGAATCCAATCCCTACTGAGAGACAGCATCTCATCTCCAAAACTGGAAGTTTCTCAGGTATTGTAGCCATAATAACTAGTTACAGAACTTCCATCACCAACAGACCATAGTACTTTGGAATGAGCTAAGAAAACTTCTGACAGTAAGTCTGTAATGCCTAAGCAGGTCTGGGAGAGCTTTAGATTACAGGAATTACTTTGTGTGTCCTTTTCAGGAGTCTTAAAGAGGACATGTAATGCAGTTTGCAGTAAGTCTACAAGGGCTTGGGTAATTATAAATTACTTCTATGAAGAATCCTTATTTCATGGAGATACATATTCTGTTATAATTTCTGTGTGAGAAATGCGCGCAGTTATTAAACACTGGTAACTTTCAGAGCTGTTTTATCTCACAACCCTGTCTCAGTTACTAATAAATGCCAAGGCATACAGACAGGTATGCAGCACTAGCAGGATGGTTCCCCTCTTTTACAGGACGGTTTTCAATTAGATGAGTGTGTAAGATGAGGCTGTAGGTGCTGGCCTCAGGAAGAAAGAAATCTTTTCCTTAAGCTCTGTGATGCATGTAATAGTGGAAGTTTGCAGAGAGGCATTTCTTTCCCTCATGTGTAAAAATGCCCTCAAGACATCTGAACAGCTTTGCTACCTGTCAATTGCAAGTTACCTTTTTTCTTTTTTTTTATCAGCTGTTCAAACAAATCAGCAGTAATAATAATAAAAACCTACTGCTATATCTTTTGCTTAGAAAACTCTGCAACGTCTCCAACTAAACCAGAATTTCTTCCAGTCTCTGGTATGGAACATTGGAAATATTCTCTGTGTTTTCCTTTCTTACTGCTTTGAGAACTTAATGTGCTTTGGCATGAAGCTGTTTGTGCCTTACAGAATACATGTCTCTCTTTATGTTACTCAATAAGTAAGCACTTCCTGACACATTTTGAAATTTAGGACTTGCTTCTAAGCCATTGGATTTGCATTAACAGCTTTCAAAAAATGTATTTGAAGTTTGATGCAGAATTCCTCCCATGCTACCATTTTCCTCCCATAAGAAAGAGTTTGCTTTTGATTTCCACCAGCATTGGGTTATTAACTCTCATAAATAGCACTGCCTGCAAAATTAAGCAAGAGGTGACTTCATTTCTACAGAAAAGAAAATGCATAAATGGTCCCCAGTTGCACACCAAGTCCAGAACCATAACCCAATGGCCAGCTCAGTCACAGGGTCTCTTAAACATTGCTCAGGTGACTACAGGTTTCCTTAGTGCTGGAGTGGATCTTCTGCATCCCATAGAAGGATTATGTGCTTATGAGCACCTGAGGGGTCCTGCAGGTAGGAGGGCAGCACCTAGGAAGGCTGGGCTTTGAATGATGTGCGTGAAGGCTCCTAGTCCTCCTTTCATGATCCCATCCTGGATCTGAATATCTTGGCTTCCTCTTCCTATCCATATTCCTGAAGGATGTAAATATTTGTCTTCACATTCAAAGAAGAGACTTAAAAGAAGAGATAAGGTCTGGAGAAAAATAAGCAGAGATTTCTGGTTTTTTTTTTTTTTTTTTTTTTTTCCGTACAGATTTTAACTTCTTCCATTTCTGGTTTAGAGATGGGTTTACAGCAATCCTGCTCAGCTTCTCATGCTGAAAGAAACAACCAAGTGAGGGCAGAAATGGCCAGAATCCGTCTCCTACTGTTCATAGGACATCGGGTCTTAGATGAAAGGCAGCAGCCAGAAAAATAAGGCATGCTATTTTTCACTACACATTAGGCCTCTCACAGCTGTTTGGGATGACACAGATGAAAGCATGTACTTTCGTAACTAGATCCCATCATCTTTTCAATAACACCTTCTAAAAGCCATACACGGATCTCTGTGGAAATCACTGTGTGAAAATGCCTTGCACTGATGCGGCAGCAGCTATGGATTGCCAATCCTTTTCTCCAACTGGCCACTTTTCAGTAATTTTTCTGTTAGACAAGCACTAGTTCGTCTCTGCTTTTTCAGTGGAGATGAAGCTACATGACACCCCACAAGCTGGATGTGAGAGAGGAGAGTGGGGAAAGACAGGTCGGGGCAGAGCCTAGCCTGCTGACACTCATTCTGTTTCCAAGGTTGTGTTTAATAGCAGTCAGGTTACTGACCATCTTTGGTCTTTGTTGTTGTCGTTTCCTTTTGTTTCCTTTTCCATGCCAAGCTCTGCTAACTTTCTGTGTTATGGTTTGACTCAGCAGATAGCTGAGTTCCACACAGTTATTCACTCACCCTCCCCCCTCCCCAAATGGGACGGGGGAGAGAAGTAGAGAGATATGCAGTAAAACGCGTGGGTTGAGATAAATGCTATTTACTAAAATNAAAACCTTGTAACCTGGTTCTAATGGAGTCTGAGACCAAAGGCTGAAAAAAACCTCATATTATTGCTGACTCTCAGCTATCAGAGAGCTGAGTGAACAGAGCATCTCAGCTTCTCTGAGACCATCAGGAAACACAAGATTTGTTTACCTCTTTAATATTTTTTCTAGCTAATACAGAAAAATCTATATATTATACAAACTCTATATTAAGGTATCAAAGGAAAAAGATCAGTTTATACTGGGAAGTCATAAGACAGGATAGAAATGCTTATGGCACCATAAAACAAAATTTCCAGAATCGGAAGGCTTTTTATAGTAATAAAGATATAGAGAAGCTAAGAAATAAATGAAGGAGCTCTGTGGTGGAACATTTCCCAGCTGGCTACATATCTATTAAGGATCAAATCTGAGAGGGAAACAGTTATTTTCTTCACAGGGAGCATCAGACAAAAGTAACTGACAACGCTAGGTGTTTAAAGGCTCTCTCCGACTGAGCCCAGATTCTTCCCTTTAAACATTCAGCATCATTTCTTCAAGGAAATGCAATCACTATACCAAATGCCTTTCATCAGCACACTCAGTGGAAGCCTGCCTTCTCAACCACAAGACACTCCACAGGAGATGTCATGTTGACCAACATCTTTGTTTTTCAAAACACACTCCTTGAAAAACCCTCGCAACAACTCATTCTCCTGTCTGGCTCCCAGGAAGGCAGAATGATCTTCTCCTCATCATTTGATAACTCACTCCAGATGTGAGAAATGCAATTGCTCCCCGACTGGGCCAAGCCCAGCAGTTCTTCCTGGGCCAGTTGTTTTGTGATGGGTCTTGTCTAAACACTATGTGTCTTCCTGTATGTTAGATAATCTCTACTCAGAAAGGAGAGTGACACGTACTTTGAAGAAAAGACATCCAGCTAACGCCTTAGATCTCCAAGCAGACATAGAAAAAAAAACAAAAGGAATCATAAATACATCTGATCTGCAAGGATAATATCTTGTGACTGAAAGGCAGACTAGAAAAAATGTAGATGTTATTTTCATGTAATATTTTCCCATTGTTTTCTAACTACAGATAGAAAATCATTTTTCAAGACTTTTTCATATGTATCATCATCCCTACTGCAAAACTGCCTTTCTGTTGTCAAATGGATGTTTCTGATTTGCTGAATGGACATTTTCTTATACATTTGCCTTTTTCTGCCTTCATAATTAATTTGTTGCCATAGGCTAGATTGAATAGAGACAGGTTTGAATATTTTGTACTTGGCTTCGACCTAGCAAGCTATCTAAAAGTGTGCATGCAATGAAATTTCTGATCAACCTCTGAATTAGAGTTTACACGACTATACTGGAACAAAATTTCATATCCTTATTGATACTAAGAATATCATTCTTCCAGTCAGTGTTGATTATTCTACTTGATGTACAAAGTGATGACATGAATATGAATATTTCCATCATCCTATATAGACTAAAGCCAACATTTTCAGAAGTGAATGGAGATTTTGGTTGCAGGAGCAAGGAACAGTTTAAGGAGCGACATATCTTTTTCTTTAAACTGAATAATAAAATATCAGCCTCTGGAAAACAAGATTCTTTGAAATTAAAAGACTGACATAATGAATTACTTTTAAAAAAGATTATCTGACCATGATAGCAATACTAGATCTGACATCTCATGCAGTTTATAACAATATTATTTGTTTTGTTATGCAGTTTATATTTATGAAGTCCAGTTTTATTGACTCTGCACAAGTTCTCAATCAGCAAATGGAATCATTCTATAATTCCATATCAGACAAACAGCTCTCATAAATATATAAATTACTTTCATATCTAATTATATCTCTGCAGACAAACAACAAGAAAATGCTACAGTAATTCAGCAGCTGCAGAGCAGATTAGAAGGGTGGTTTCCAGGACAGAAGATGCCAAGACTGAAATCAAGGCAAGGGAACATGCTTTCAGAGTTTATCTTTCTCTAATATGTACTACTCATAAGAGAAAATTTAAATCTGACCTCATGAGCAGCAAGAGTCTCAAATTCGAAGGAGGAGTGAGGGTACCATTGAGCCAAGATGAGTCTCTTCACCGCATCGTCAACCCAGAACAAATATGTTCAGTATTGTTTATGGAAACGCAGAAGCTAACCAATCCTTGCTTTAGTGCTGTGTGAGCATACCTAGGCCGTAAGCCAAATGATAAGTTATGCTGTGGTTTAGACAGCCACAGAAGGGGACCAAAGTTATTCATGGCGTATGGGTCAGTCTTGGAGCTAACTCCCCTGGAAGGTATCTGTCACTGGCGAAGGAGCAACCATTTCCCTGTGGGTTAGGTTGGGAGAGAACTCCCCTGAGCCAAGGAACAATCGGCATGGAGAAAGCAAATATCTTCCCCTGCCTGTGGAGGAAATCGTCTTCCCTAGAGCATCCTGACAGTCCAGGCAGCATGTCTGGGAACCCAGCCATGAGTTGGGACTTGCAGGGCCCTTCAAGATATCTTGCAGACCATAACAGGTCAGGAGAGCTCAGGGATCTACAAGTCCTTTTCATAGCCATGGCACAATGCCGCTACTAAGCTTATTATAGTTATCTACTGCCAATTATCACAGTTAATCACATCATATTTATATTGTACTCATACACTGCCAAATTTAAACAAACATAGCTGACATAATTATATCAGCTATTGCCATGTGTCGGCTATCCTCCTCTCAGGCTACAGACTACATAAGCTATTAAAGATCACTAAATATATATTTCATATACTCACAGTTTTATTCCTGGCTGGATAACAACAGTTCACATTTTTCCCCTACTAATCTTGCATTGTTCTTGTTGATCCCTTACTATCACCATGTCATCACCACTGTGAATGATAGGAGCTAGATGACTTCGGTAATTTATTTTTCAGTTCCATCCAAAGAGAAAGAAACAAAATACATGCCTTCTTATGATTTTAGTCCAACTATTCTAGAGTTGTGCAATATTCTACAAGTGCAAGAAGAAAGTGGCAAGTCATGAATGTGTCTTAACAGAAGAGATAATGGAGAGTGAACTTTTGGTAGGGGAGGAGTGTATGTACTTTCTGGTATTCGCTAGTTTCTGAGCATAATAATACATTTTAACTACCTAAGCAACTGGATATATTAGAAATTTCATGTACAACTGCTGTCACTTTCTTGGATCTCAGAGCCTGTCATAAAACAGAAGGAGCTGCACTTATTTATAGTGGCTAAAAGTTTGCTTTAGGAATGCAGTCCTACTGATAACTTTCTGTTGATCATGTTTCGGAGAAAAACCCAGAAATCAAAGACAAATCACTACTGAGTTGCTCAAAATAGCATTTTGCTAGTCTTTTCAAGTCTATCATTTCATTGCCTTTTTGTTGTTGTTTTTGTTGATATGGCTGTAACTGTGGTTACATTCTATATGCTTCCTTTTGCTTTTATACTAAAACATACTCAAATTTTCATCAGTTTTCCTGATTCTCTTCTTGTTAGGCTTTGTTCATGAGGAATAAGGCTCAAGTATTTTCCATCGGTATGTTCTTCCATTTCTCACTGACCAATTAGTGACTACACTTTTTAACTTTCTTTATCAAGATGCAGAAATTGTAATAGAAGAAAAACCACTTATCTTTCATCTAATTACTGATTCTTTTCGTCTGCATGTCTGTTCTTATATAACAGCATGGAAGCATATCCACGAAAGTAGTACATCACCTTTCAGGCACATGTTCAGAGGTGAGTGAATAGGTTCTGCTTTAACTATGAAGAGACAGTTTTGGATAAGAGGAGTTAATCTTCTTTTTGCTGAAGTCAGTAAATGGCAAGTCCTTAGTTTAAAAACCAAGGTAGTACCAAAATTGTCTTGTGGCAAAAAGTCACCTGAACTCACACTACGTGTGTTTTCAGTGAGAAAATAACCAGATTGTTAAAACTATGATTACTATATGTCCTCTTGATCCACATCTTTTTCATGTTTATTGTGTGATCATTTGTCTATTATGCTTACCTGCCATTTTCTGTCTGATACCCAGATTGTCAACAATTTTGAAAACAAAATGTCCATACCATCTGTCTTGATTAGCGTTCAGTGCAATGAGACTCTGTTTGAGTTGGGAATACTGCATATGTCTAGTAAAATACTTGACCTTGAAACCATATGGTAAAAGGGCATTATCAATTAAGACAGGGATGATATATGCACTTTGAATTAATAAATGTACAGTTGTAGCTTCCCTCAAGAGAACCTACAACAGGAAAGAGCTGGGGAGTAGATGAAATCCATAACAGATGTAAATTTTCCAGAGATGATTTGGAATGCCTTATTGTATCTCAATAAGAAAAAATCACTGCTGGTATCTGTGCTTTATTAGCAAACATTATGCCAAATATAAAATTGAGCCAAAGAAGGACAATGAAGAAGTTAAGCTGAATGTTTTCTGACCAATAGATATTCACTGTCTTCATAACCTGTTTCCTAATTTCAGTATGATCAGCAATGGCGATGCTATGTGCATGTATATTCCTTGCCTTTTGTAGGAACTGATGAAGGCCACTACACCAACACAAAGCAATTGACAATGTATGCTCAGATGGTTGTGTATGTGGGAAGCTTTTTATGTTGATGTGACTTTCTAACTTGCCACACATTACCAAAACAAAGCTCACACTTTATCAACCAATGATATTTTTTGCACTATTGTTCTTCAGGTGACCTTTCCCCAGCTATTGATGTAAGTTCCAGACTGCAAAAGGCTTGTTCTTTTTTTTATCCTGCTCTGTCACTTGCAAGATCAAAGTTGCAGAGGATGCTGTGCAGTCAGAAAGCTGGTTCCAGAGCTCAAGATCATTAATTCAACAAGGGCATGGTTGCTGTAGCCCAGATTGCCTCCAGTCTTAACCTCTTTAATGACCTCCTCTGCACTGGTGAGCACCAGGTCCAGTTACACTTCACCTTTGTTTTCCTGGACCAGGGAGTTACACTCAACAGACTCCAGGAGTCTCTTGGATTGCTTGCAGCTCACCCTGTTGCTCTGCCAGCAGACATCGTGTGGTTGAAATCCTTCATCAGGATGAGAGCAGGATAGTGTGATGCCTCTTGCAGCTGAAGCAAGAAGGCTTCATCCACAGGCTGTCCTTGATCAGGTGGCCAGTAATAGATCCCAGTTACCAGATGCCCCTTTTTGTTGTGGTCCCATACTTTTACCCACAGGCTCTCAACCTGTTTGTGGCTATTTCTCAGAGGCAGCTCTTCACAATCTATCCATTTCTTAACATTTCTTAACTCCTCCACTCCTCCTTCCCTGTTTATCTCTTCTGAAAACCTTGTAGCCAATGGCTGCAATGTTCCAGTTGTGTAGTTCATCCCACCACATTTCCGTGATTGCAATTAGGCCATAGTTTTCTAATTGTACTGTGGCTTCCAACTCCTTCTGCTTATTTCCCATGCTGGGTGCATTGGTGTACAGGCACTTCAGCTGGACTATTGGCCGCATTACCTTCTTGGAGAAGCCCTCTCAAATTCCTTCAGGACAGATCTTGAGTATTCCCTGGCTCTTCTCTGTCTCTAAGGGGTACATCTTCTTTCCTCATCAAATCTAGCTTAAAGACCTGCTAATAACTTCAACCAGCTTTATGCCTGGGATGCTCAGGAGAACACTACCTACACTCCCAATCCCTTCAATGTCTTTTGAGATAAAGAAGTATTTGGCAGTACAGAGTCTGATATTGCTTTGGTGGAGAGACTGAGAAAGCATCTGCACAAGCTTGCCAGTCCTACTTGCTGCTGCCACAACCCATCTGGATCCTTGTCACTAGAGATTTGTGTTTTTATTGGAATATGACTCATGCAATAGAATATGGCTTAGACACATATATGTATATTTGTGCCACAATAATTGCAATCTAAACTCTGTCTTTCATTCATTTTCTAGAACAGCCAAATACAAGGTTTGTTTGTTTGTTTGTTTGTTTTTCACTCCTGAGAGTCCCAGAGCACCTTGCCATTTACTCAAGGAACATGCAGTGCCATTTCTAACACTTGGCCAGTTGTGATGTCCCAGATAAGAGTACAGAAGTGCGGGAAAATTTTGACTGAGGCACAGTTTCTTTGTCCATGTGGTAGAGCACCAGGGACTTTTAATACAGTCCAGAAGAAATACAGAATAGATACTGTGATTCTCTGTAAAGTCACTATGCTCTTGTGGTATGCGAATCAGATTGTCTGTTTCAGGAAAGGCACAATGACATCAGACCTGTTGAAATAGAAAGCTGGGTCCCAGCAACTGGCAAAATCATTGCCTCTTTCAGGTACTTCTTGTTTCAAAAATAGTGTCACAGTCTTGGGAGCAAGAGCAAAACATTAAGGTGTTCAGTTCTTGTTATGCTTGCTGCTGTCACACTATGTCAGTATATGCTGACTTCCAGCTCCATTTCAGGACAGCACTGGATGAGAGCCACAGTTTATAGATTAAGTATGGGTTTTATTTCAAGTACACTCAGGCAGAAATGTCTTGTCTCTCACATGTTAGCAGACTGAAGAACAGTTCCTTGGGAACCCCAGAGGGATGAACTGGTGAAAATAAGGTCCAGCAGGAATGAAGCCCATGCTGGCCCCACATAGGTGGAGCATGACAGGCAGCTTTGTGAAAGATTGGTTGATGTCATAGAATGGCAATGGAAAGTAGAACTGTTGGCTTTGCCTTAAATGAAACTGCACAGAGTGTTAATCGTCTGAGAAACTTTTTTAAAAAAATCAAGATGAAATATTTCTACTGGCATTTCTTTGTTTGCTCTAGTACAGTGGCCTGTGTGTTGAACAGTGATTGGAGAAAGCTTGCTAAAGTCATTCGTTTATGTTCATAATATGATGACTTTGTTCTATTTTTGTACAATTGGGGATAAATGTAGAACACAACCAAAACAATAATTTCTAGGCAACACAAAGAAAGTTTGCACAGGGGCTCAGAGACTTCAGAATGGTATTCAATGACACCGAAACCAACAAACATTCCCATGTTCTAAGGAATAATTAATTGCATCTTCTTTAACTGTACATTTCTGTGCATCTTCTTTGTCACAGTTTATATTGAGAATGAAGCCCCGTTGTAACTGATCCTTCACAAACTGTCTTTGTAACAAGGATTTTACCACTTTACAAAAAAAGCTGAGAGATATTGCCGTATTTTGTTTTTGAAATTCTAATCACGTTTTCCTAGCAAAGCAAAAGGTCAGTTACTCCAGAACAAAGAATAAAACTCATTTGTCCAGTAATATGTGTATGTATACATGGAAAGAGTTGATAAATATGTAATAAAAGCTGTCAGGAAATGTCAACGGTTATGCTACAAACGCAAACCTAAAAGCTGGTTGGTAATCATAGACATGATATGTAAGAAATACAGAAATTTAATAGAAAAATACAATAGAAGTCAGTGGCTCACAATAATCAAATTATTTTTTCTTTATTGAAAACACTTGCTTCATTTCTTTAAAAGAAAAAAAAAAATAAAAGGAAATCTCCAAAATTTTTTCATTGCTGTCAGGACCCCAAAAAAAGTTGTAAGATTTTTCGAGTAGAAATTGCTTTGCAATGAATGCTCTAAAACATATGCTTTCAAGCTGTCACCCATATATTACATGTATATTCTCTGCACATTTTTTTCCTGAACACTGGTGGGGTTTGTAAGGCAGAAAGAAGCAATTAAAAATCTTCCTATGATGTACTTATGCTTATCCAGATTAATCTCAGACTTTAATTTTTCACTCTGTGGTGGCAAGAGCAAGCTGCAAAAAGAAATAAGCTCCAGACCAGAGGTTTGTATGTCCTCAAATCTCATGCTGTTAGAATTTGGTTTAGTGAAGATGGGAGAGATCTATAGCCATTAACAGCACATTGAATTATCCCATTAGGTTAAAGTGTAGAAACGTGACCTGTTCTGCTTCTATTTTTGTTATGTCCTTCCTTCTGCCTGGGAGTATGATATGTGAGATGCAGAAATACCAGCAGAAGAGCTGTAACAAATGATGGCAAACAAAAGGGTTTCTGAAGACCTAAGAAAGATTTAATGTCAGTTTCTCCTCTAAATAGGAATCAGGCTTCTGTTTGCATGTCACCAAGGTAACTGAATGATGGCTTTTTGGTGTTGATCTACAGATAGCACTAGAAGCATCCCAGGATCTCAATACCAAGGCAGCTGTTTTTGTATAGTGCCAGTCAATAATCATTATCATCATCAGTCCTCTCTACTATGACTTACGAAAAAATCACAAAAGGGTTGAAGTACAGATACTGTTTCTCTGCCAAGATGCAAAGGAACAAAAACTTAGCATCAGCTGCTTGTGGCAGGAAAAATGCCTTCCTTTAGTCCTAGAGTACACATGCTTTCCTGTTCTGCATCAGGTTCTAATTGAGTTATTTGACATTTCCGTTTTAAAATGTACTATTTTTTTCACCTGGGTTGGACATTATCTTCCAGAAATTGATTCTATACATTTCTCTGCTATGTAAAAGACAAGGTCAGTACACGGAAATTACTTTTCACGAAGGCACTCTACCACAGCAATCATGTCATATATCAGTTTTCTTTTGGATAATCGTAACAGACAGAGTTCTGTAAACATCTCATCTTAATGGATTTTCTGTAGCCCCCTAAATGCTATCTGAAGGATCCTTGACATGACCCCTTCAGTTCCCCTGCAAACTTTTAAATGAAAATATAGATATCCAGAGAGCAGAATTCAAGCTTGATCTCACGGCAGGGGACAGTGCAGCGTGTGTTCAGAGGGTCAAAATGACCCAATCTGATCAGTGAAAACACCTCACATCTGACTTACTGCAGAAACTGATAGAGAACAGCACAGTCATGAAAGAAAGCAGAGACCGGGAAGATCAGTGGATGGTAACTTCTGGATACCGATAGCAAGGAGAGAGATTACTTAAGTACAAGGTGACCTTTGTGACTGCATGGCTGCAGTGTGCACTTGCTGAAGAAGAAAGATAAGAAAAGGAGCTGCCTGTGTAATACAATATCTCCACCAGCACAGGGGCTCGGGCTGGGTGGATAAGACCTCGCCCTGGCTGGTTGCATCCAACGGTGCAACACAAAGCAGAAATGCACCATTCTCCTACCTACTATGTTGCACTGTAGCTTTGAGTTATGGATCATACCTGGGGATTTACGAATGTCATCTGTGGCTGTAAGTCATGTGGGGTGGAGACTAAACCCTTCCATGAATACTGGAAAAGGCTGATGAGAATAAAATGCTTCTACAGCAGCAGTGCACAGACATGGCAGAGTGATGAATGGACCCACCCTCTGCTGTGGGAAGGTGTCCAGAGGTGAAAATGGGAGATCTTGAGAATGGCAAATACGCCTTCCAAGTGCTGTGGAGGCATGCAGTTATGCCCATTGTGACCTGCAAAATCACTGCTCTGTATTGCTGGTTGACAATTTTTAAACTAAAACTTTTTTTTCTTTTTTTTTTTTTTTTTAAATCTGGAAAGCACAACCTGTCAAAAACCAAAACTTTGCAAGAGAGACTTTGATGTACCTCTCAGTTCCTCTACAGCTGGAAGGGATTTTGTACTTCCTGAAGTGTTTTAATTTTGTGTTCCAGTTGGAAAAGGCTTGCCATTTCAGAGGGTAAATGAATTTGTACAAAAAAGATTTTTGTTTTTGTTTAAACTGATTGGCTTTTGGTGATCAGTTTAAAAACATTAAAAAAAAAAGAAACCCTCAACAAGCAGAACCAAATCAAAACCGAAACAAACACACAAAAAAACATAAAAGTCAAACTAAATAATAAAAAAATTCAAGACTGAATTTTAAACCCATTTTGGAAATAAGAGCATTTCAAATTCTGTGGTACAATAAGTGCAGTGAATACCACATGTCCAGTTATTATTTTTATCCTCTTCTCACTTTCTTCTCTTGTCTGTAATTTTTTTAGTTTGTGCCTTCATCTTACAGTAACTGCATGTCCTGCGACTTGGTATTATTCTTCACTGAGTTTCCAGTGCAACAAAAGTTGAAGAAGAGTATCCATCAGCTACTACTCACCGTTAGTTTTGGCAGGCAGCCTGAAGTTAGGGACACCTAGGCTTGCACCTACACTTGCATCCTTACTCAACCACTGAGCAAATTGTTTATCCTCTGTGAACAGCATAGCAGTGACAGGGCCATGTGGATATCAGTCACAATGCAACATAGCAAATAAACTTTACCATAAATTTGGACACCTTTTCTGTCCAAATCTCACGGGTGACAGATGAGGAGGAACAGGGCTTGATGCTTCATTCACTGAAGTAAATTGCAAAACTCCAATTGATTTCAGTGGACAGGACAGACCACACAAAGCAGCCATGCATATATAACAAAGGTGACTAGAAAACTTACCACACCAAAATGAAATGGTGGAATACCTTACTGGAATTACAGCTCCCACGATTCAGCTGAAGAACATCCACAGGAATATGTACAGAGTTGAAAATGGAAATGTAAAGCAGTGTTCTCTGAACATCGATAGAACTCAGGAATTACCCCCAACCACGTAGTACATTATAGTGAGGAGCAGTTTGCCTCCTTCCTACAACAGTTTTAGCTTTTTAATTTCAGTGGCAATACGAGGTTTGAGTGTTATCCTGAGGAAGCAAGCCATGCAGTTGAAGCTCTGGAGGAGCAGGCAGAAAGATCTCCAGCTATAACCTCAAATTCAGCTTAATTCTCCTAATCAGAGTGGCCTCTTTCAATGCCAGGATTTTAAAAACTCGGCATGCTATAGCCATCAAGTTAATAACAATGAAGTGAGATTCATAGAAATCTGTCTTTGGTTTGAGTATTGCTTTTTCAATTATAATGACAAACGAGTGGTAGCTGCAATTTCAGCTAAAGGAAGTCTGCGCATTCCTTATCTCATTAAACTACGTATATGTACTGATTGTGAATGTTAAAATGCACCCTTTCCTACACTTGTTTCCTGAAAACATAAATTCTGCAAACTGCAGCGTAAGCATTCTTCCTACTTCTCCTGATAATTGGTTTAATGGATACTAAGAGCTGGAGAAGCAACGTAGCATGTACAACTTATTGCTGCAGCTAGTTACAGGGAGTATACATGTGCAGCATGGTACAGAGAAAGAAATATATACAAGACCATGTATGTACAAAGCATCTGTAAATCTGCCTTCTAATGAAAGCTCCAAATGAAATTTGCTTAAGTACTTCCAATCAAAGTGTTTGAAAAAGCAATTCAATCTTAATATAATTAGTATACTTATAGAGTAACTCTTTATGGCCAACTTAAAGGTATTTGGCTAGATGTCAGCATTTTTTTTAAGTACTCTGAACATTTTGAGCCACAAATTCTAAAATCTTTTAAAGAAAACAGACGCTTAATATTCTAATTACTTGCTGTTGGAAATAGAGGAATTCACCAACTGCTTAACAAAAAAGAATCATTATTAGTAATGTCAATCACATTGTTTTCATCTCCAAGTCGTTGATGCCCCCTCCCTGGAAGTATTCAAAGCCAGGCTGGATGGGGCTTTGGGCAACCTGGTCTAGTGGGAGGTGTCCTTGCCCATGGCAGGGGGGTTGGAACAAGATGATCTCTAAGGTCCCTTCCAACCTGAACCATTCTATGATTCTATGATTCTATGATTGTTCCTTGTTCATGCGCAGCATCTATTTCCTAATGTTACCAAGCCTACCTCCATCCACAGGAAATGATGAAACCTCAGCGATCAGCAAATACACATTTTGTCCTGCTGCATTTTTTGACTTCAGTCTGATGTTCTTTAATTAGCTTTTAAATTAAACACTTCCCCAGTATTAACAGTTCTACAAAGCACAGGATTACTCAAGTTAATTAGTCAAATTAGCAACACAAAGTCAGCACACTAAGCTTTAGAAGCCATTTGTGGGCCTGATCCACAGCTGAATTAACTTAATTACTGCCTTAGTATTTACTTCAGCGTACTTCAGTCCATGCCTGCGTTTGGTTTATGTTCATCTTTCTCTCTGTGTTTTGGCACTGCTTTGCCTGTCCGACAGCTGTTGGGCATCTAAGCAGAAGAAAAGGATGGGCTTAGCGTTTGGAGAATTTGTGTTATGGAGCCGCAAGATGTATCCTGGTGTCTGCGACCAGCAGGGGCAGCTGCATGAAGGCCAGCATGGACACTGCAGGCCCTCTGCTCTCAGGTGGAGCCTGCTGGCCACCCCCCTGACACAGTCATCTGCTGGGCTCAGCAGGATGCCTGTGGGGCTGGTGAGTGGGACATTGGCCAGCTGGGCAAGTATTTGTGAGCAGGGGCCACTGGTGCGACTACAGGGGCCTGGAGCGGCTGATGGCAGCAATGTTGTCCCTGTGGGCTCAGCGGGAGGCCTGAGGCTTGCCTCAGTGCCCGCAGCCAGGCCGTGATGGCTCTGTGTTTTGAGAATTGCCCAGATTTCTTTCGGCTGTAAAGTCGCTTTTCACCCCACCCAGGTGATTGCCCTGAGATGTCCCTTCTGCTGAGCAGGCGCTCCCTCTGCCAATGGCTGTGTGTGAAACCTGCTGGACATTGTCCAAATTCATCTGGCTGCTGAGATAAGCCCTGCCTGCTTCAGGCTGCCCTTGACATGCAACAGAAGGAGCAGAATTATTGTTCAAGAGACAATGCATTTATATGACCATTGTTTGAGCTCCTCCAAAAGGAGATCAATCAACTTGAGCTTCAGAGGGACTTGACACTTGGAAAGCAACACTTTTGAATCCTCAACAACCTCCCAGGGCAAAAGAAAACAGGGACATACGTTCATATTTTCCAATTAATGGTCTCCGTATGGCTGAACCCAGCAAGTAATGCCTCCCAATATCTGGATTTCCACCTGAATGTTTCCATCCGAATTGCTGTACTGTTGCATAGCTGGACAGTTTTTTTGGCAGCAGTTTCATTTTCCCACAGGTAAACCAAAACATGTTTTGAGGACTGCATTGTGAGGAAACAAATGTGAAAGAAAGTTGCCAAACAGGGGCAGCAACATTACAAACATGGACAGGAAAAGTAAACCACAGGGTGGGAGGGAAGGAAAGGATCAATATATTTACTCTAAACTAATGAATTTCATCCACCATCTGCTTTCTCTCCTCATCCAAACTATTCATCTGTGTGCCCTTTTTTATTTCCCTTCTCACTTACCCCTCCATCTGTCTTCCTAGATCAAGTCAGTTTATTATGACGATAATTGTTATTGTCAATAAAGAAGTGCTACAGCACATACTAATCCCCCAAAAGAGATGGAGCAGAAAGTAAAGAAGGGGAAAGGTGGTGTTTGTGAATCACACAACAAAACTAAGCCCCACCAGAAATTTCTTATAGCATCAAAGACCATTCCTAGTGGAATAATGGCAAGGATTAAGATGATGAGGGGCAGGTGTTGGGTGGAACAAATTTAATAGGACGTGTCCCAAATCCATCAGATCAAGCCTCCTGCCCCTTAGCAATACCATGCACTGACTGATCTATACAAGCAGCTCATTAACATCAAAGGGAGTATTTTGCTTGTTTGTGTAACTGGACAACCAAACGTGGCCTAGTCTTCCGTAGAAAATGGTGAAAAACTGGTTAGCAAGCCATGGAGCAAGATCTGGTTCCTGAATCATGGAAACTGCCACTCTTTTTGCCAGCTATTTACACTGAAATGTAAGGGATAAAACTTGCTTTAAAAGACAATCTTTGCAAGCTGCTTGCCTCTGGTGGTCTGTTCATGCAAACCTATTGCAAACATAAAGTATATGCGTGTAGAAGCCATTTCAGATAGACTGCTAGTCAGTTTTTTGAATAGTTTACGGCCAGTTGCACAATGAAACAGGAACTGAGGGAACTGTGGATGAACCCAGGTTTCTAGTCTGAGTCTGTGGGAAGGAAAAAAAAGGATGTCATGAATAATTATAATGCCTGAGTGCAACCATAGAAATCTGCGAGAGTGGAAAAGATGCTCCACAACTGTTTTATTATCTTTCCCCAGCTATTTGCAATTCCTTTAACCTCAGCTAATGTAAATTAGTGTCTTCTATTGTCTCCAGTTGAACAAGGTCAGTTTAAAGCACCGAGAAACCAGCTATGTTGCTCAAGGAAAGGGAAAGGCCTGGAAAGTGGCTGCTTGAAGTCGCTTGGAAATTATTGTGTTCATCTTTGTCCAGAGGTTGCTCTCAGCACAAAACAGCTCTCTGCTTTTGTCTGGAAGGAGGCTTCAAAACAAGCGATGGGATAACCACTCCTGAGCAGAGAGGTTGTTCTAGCATAATCCATGCTGCAAGAATCAAGGGCATACTAGCATTTTCTCAAAGATAGCAAACTTCAACATTTTAGAGACATGTTACTGGTTACAGAATGAAAAAACAAACATGAAAGAGCCTGGCAGTTCAGTACTAGCAACAGGTTTGACAGCTACCTGTCAAATAAGGTAATTAAAGATACATTTTTCTGATGTTTAAACCCACCAGGAGGATCTAAATTCTTGACCAGCAAATGCAGGGGCTGATACTGCAGACAAAGAGCCTTCCTTGTATCAGAAATCCTGCTGGAATGAATGGGAAAATGGATGAATGTAATGCTACCCCATGGCTGCTTGAGAGATCAGGGCTCACCGTCTGCACAGTGCAGCCTTAAAACTGCTATTGATCTGCCACGTCCTTGCCACCTTTCTGTGCCCTTGCCTGCAAAGGGGAGCACAGCCATTTTAACAGCCCAATGCACTCTCATTGAAAATCTATGACTATCGCCATGGGTCACCACGCTGATAAAGCAGGTGTCTCGCTTTGAGCTGTGAATCTCACTGGTGGCACTTGTCAGCTCAAGAGCCTTTGTTGCTAGAAGATGGAGCGCTGGTGCCTGAGGTAGGCACTGCTGAGCCTGTGTCCCACTGAAGGTAGGAAATATGGCAAAGGCAATGTCTTTGTTAGAGGCAGCAGGCATGCGTCATATGCTACTAGATCAGACAAATATTTCTGCAGTGTATTTGTATAAATTCAAACCTTTGTCAAGCCTAGAGTGAACGGAGTGGTCTGACTTATATTTCTTCACTCCAGTGCTGCACATTTCACACACACACACACACACACACAATCAGTTATTTGCAATTAACTTTTTCTAATAGGCCCATATTTTTTTCCAATCACAAAAAGGTGACACTGAGGCATTATAGTAGAAAAACAGTACAGAGCCTCAGGATTGACTCCGAGCTACCGATCACATCACAGTGAAGGGAATATCTGAAGTCCGCTGGGCTCAGGAACACCTTTCAAATGCCTCCACTGACACATGGATTGAAAAGAATCAGCACTTCACAGCAATTTCCATTTACTGCAAAGTTGTTCCGAAGAACAGCCAAATCATCCAAACACTGTGCATTGCTGTTTTGTTTCAGACACCCACTTCCATTTGGCTGCCAAAAGCCCTGAGACCATCAGAAAGTGGTGTATTACTTTTTTTTCCAACATGCCACTCCCAAGACCCTGTGGATCACATTTAGCAGCACTTGTCTCTAAACTGTTCACGCTGAATCATCCTGGGGACACTGAAATCTTCCTGTTCTCCTTTGGCTTTGCGTTCCCTATGGATGAGCTCACCAGCCCCTCTGTGGGGCACAGTAGCTGTCCTACTGCTTACCCTGTAACTCAGTGCCTGTATGTTGCCGACAGAGATGGTCCATTTGGGCATCCATGCTTTGTGTTGCTGCAGAACTACAAAGGTACCTGACTGCCTCCTCTGCATGGTGTAGCATGAGCTATGACTTCTCCAGGGAGCTGAGCAGCTCCCTTTTACTGTGTAACTGTGTATAGATCACAGATAAGTCTTTGAATTTCAGTAGCTGTGTTCATTTTTAAGAAATTGAATCTGTGATATTCAGCATAAAAGACTGGAATGCATCAGTTTAATCCTTGCAGTGGATTATCCCTCAAAATGAGAGATGGGACACAACAGCAATGATCAGTGATGCATGAGAATGGCCACTCCCTTTATCCCCTTAAAGAAAAGGTTTTTGAAATATCATTGCAATCAACGTCCAAAGAAGATGTCAATTTTTCTGCATTCTTTTCAACATCTTCTTACTCTAAACAACAACAACAAACAATCTCCTGTTCCTTGCTTCAGTATATAAATATAAGAAAATGAAACAATTCTTGTGTCAGGTGAGAAAGCTGAATTTCAAGCAGTGTAATTTTTAAAAGGACAGATCATCTGACTGTAAACTTGAGGGCAGGCTCTTATAAATCTCACACACATCAGTGTTTGAAGCCTATGGGTTGCCATGGTTACCATGACATTGCTAGTCTTATTTATAGCCCTGCACTATATATCTTGCTTTCCAGAAGGAATGAAAGGGATGTCTGACTGTGAAGGAATCTGGGAACTGCACATTAAAAAAGAATTGCGGAGAGAAAAAAAAAAATCTAATTAAGGAGTGATTGCCAAGGTTAGACACTGGCTTTTGCGGCATGAGGCTGTGACAACATCCTCTCACCAGAGCAGTCAGGAGGGATGCAGGCAGCTGCATGCCACCTTCACCCCAGCCTGGCCCAGGGGAAGCCAGGACAGGATTTCCCAGAGCTGGTCCACGCTCCTGGGGAATACTAGGGACATACAGGTGGTAGTGCCCCAGGGCCCTTGGCTGGTGAGGCCAGCACAGGAGAAGGACTTGGGGCAAATAGTAGCAGCCTCACACAAGAGTGCCCTCCAGTGCTGCTTCCCCGTGGACAGGTGGCTGCAGACATCTGCACTGATGCAGGACACATTCCCCAACATCGACTGAATGCAGTACATTCAGCTTTCCTTTCACTCTAAAGCAGATTTAACACGCGTGTGTGTAGTCTCATGTATGTAAATGTTATGTTCTATGCATCATAATATAAATTATATTTATATGATTTATGTTTACTTATATATATAATATTTTCTCTTATATAGATACATACATATGCATAGATATGCATACATGGTATGAAGATTATAATTTCTATTATGATGCATATAAAAAACCAAATCAGCAGCAACATTCACATGGCATTGTCTTAAAAAATAAGATAAAGACAAGATCTGTAGAAAAGAGAAAGATGAAGAAAGAAAGGAAGATGTAGACGAAGACAGAGAGAAGGACAACAGAAAATAAAGAGAGAAAAGGAAGGAGAAGGGGAGAAAGAAAGAGAAGAAGAAAAGAAGGAAGAGAAAGAGACAAAAAAGAGGTAGAGAGGCAGGCAGGCATTGAGAAGGAAGGAAGGGAGGGAGGAGGAAAGAAGAGGGAGAGGGAGGGGAGAAGAAGGGCAGAGGAAGGGATGAATTTTTAATAAAATGCTTCCCCAGTTTTTAATCAAATTTCATTTCCCAGAGCCAGGTCAATGCCCAGGTCTGCTGCCAGCCCCAAGGTCAGTTTCAGCCACTCAAGACAAGGCAGGAGTGGATCAATAATTTAGAAAGAAATGGTAGAAGTACCAAAAATGGGAAATAAAAATATTAACAGCTGAAAAGCATAAGGAGAACCGTAAGGAAAAAAAAAAAAGGAAGTTTCTTAAAAATGGCTGACATTAGGGGCTTAAATGATGCCATTAACAAATTTTCAGGACTGATACCTTGAGTGTGATTACAGGCAGAGTTTCTGAGAAGGGGAAGATCTGTTCAGACCACAGCTGAGCTGAAACCTCTTTGGGAAGGAGCTGGAAATGAGGCCAGATCACTTTGCAGAAAGAGCACACACCACAGTTTCAGTACATTGCTTTAATGCTGAGTGTTTTGCTGATTAAAAACCCGTGGGAATGATTGAAAACAGATGCCCATAGAAAAAAATGGCTAAGGTCTGATGGAAACAAGAAATGCAGGGTATAATGTGTCTCTGATAATGACAGTGAGACGTCCCTTTCACTAACACTATGCACTTCAATTGGCATAGATCCTGACAAAACAGCTATTTAGAATATTATAAAATACACTATTTAGACTTATTTTCAAAATTATAACTGCCTTGGAATTCTAAAGATGCAATCCAAAGCTCTCAGGCTGTTTTGACATGGAAAAGCAAACATGGAAGCAAACAAATCTGCCATTTAATGAGACAATCACAGCTGTACAAGAACAGGTGTACTCTGAAATCACTTGCCCCTTGATTTTTTAGCCCTCCCTCCCCCCACTTCCTCTTTGATGATGCCTACAGGCTGAGATTTGAGTATTCCCATTACTGGGAGTACTGCCAGTTTTAGTTAGGGAGCAGGAAAAAAAAAAAGGGGAAAGAAAACAAAGAAGGGTCAAAACCAGAATTAGATCCCATCCTCCTCACTCATTCTAGAGAGACTTTTTCCCCCAAAAGCAAAATATTTTTCCTCTTAAGTCATTTAAGGCAGAAATTGAATGTTCCAATAAAGTACTGTGGATGCATTGTAATCTAGTTTCAGTATTAATTACAGTGTTATGGCTGTGCCTCCATAGAGATTTTGCCCCTCAGCAGTTAGTTATGCAAGTCCTGTTCAGAAGCAGTCATCATAATATCAATATACTTTTGCTGTTGTCTGCAAATTACTAGATGACCTAATGTCAAGAGAGCTTTTGTACTATTATTTTTCTTCATATTGATTAAATGTAAATTGTTGAGGAAAGTAATTGAGGAAATTCCAGTGTAGGCTAGCCCTGTAACTCGATGCTGTCTGTCACTGAATTTGATACTTCTGACCTCGTAATTTGATATAATGTTTATTATCTAGGATGCTCCTTTAGGAGTCTATTATTTAGGATCTTATTTGCTCAGGCACACTAGAGGGAGAGTGGGAGGATCCATCTGCCAAAAGGAGAACAGATAAATCTTTAGGTGGTGGCAAATGGAACAACGTTTGCATTCAGTTGTACCTCTGGAATAGGGGAGAGGAAAATCATTAGAGCTGGAAAACACATGGCTTCAAGATTCTAAGATGATTTTTTTTTCTTTTATAACAAAGCCCTATGAGAAATAATATTCCAATCTAATACTAAGGAATCATAATTCTTGCAGGATATTCTGAAATATATTGACTTTTGATGATGAATGGTTCTTTGCTTTACGTTTTCATCTGATTCTCCACAGGTCAGATTATAAAAGAAGGTGAACTTTTTATGGAGTCCTTGTGAGGAACTTGTTCAGCAAAACTCTGACCCCAACAATACAAACATGGATCATACCTGTCCTTCTAGGACACAGAATTTATTTTTTTTGACTGTAGCTTAAACCTCTGATCTGCAACTTGTCCACAAAATCATGCAGATTAAAAAATTAAGTGCCAATGGGCATTATCTGAGATGCTAGGTCACCTATACAGGTGGAAGGCTGTTAGTCAGCATGACTGAGATAATGTTTCCATTCCATGTTAGTCTATTTATAGCAGAAGTTAAAAAGAAGTGAAGGTGCAAATGTAATTGTACCAGCTAAAACTGCCTGTATGATGCAGAAAAATCTGGGGTGTGTCATGCCTGCCTCTGGGCCCACCATCCTCTGCTGTTTGTTGATTCCTTCTTCTAAAGATGTTAACTTCTGCCTTTGAGGCTGTGAATATAGCCATATTCATACTATGCGCCATCAACACAGTACAGTTTGGAAGGCTTTCAGTGATGTTTAAAAGGGCAGCACTCTGACTGGTCTAGGAGATGCCTAACACTTGTGCACGGATTGTCCAGGGCTACCTTGGTGTGCATTGGGATGCACACAGGGGCAGCAGAAGACTGGGGTACATGCTGCTCACAGCAAGGCACCCACAGCCTGTGGGTGTCACGCACTTGCTGTCCCATAGCTCAGACCTGGAGTCAGATGTTGGAGAGGTTAGGACAGAGAAGAAATTAGCTATAAAGGTGAAAAATCTTCTTTTTATTGTGAAGGAATTAGAAAAGGATTTCCTTGTATAAGGTTTAGGGTATTTGATTATGGCCTGAAATGAAACCTCACGGGTTGTTTTGGCCTCATAGTGAAAAGATATTAATAAAATTTTTGAGATTTCTGCCTTCAAGAACAAACAGTACATTATTAAACTTCTACCTAAAATCCCAGTGGTATTCAAAGAATCATTAGTCTGCTGAGATATCTTTCTGATTTCAGTCAGGGATAGGAAAAGACAGTTTTTAGATGCCAAAGTTCAAATGCAAAAAAATAATATGGAGAATGTGCTTAAGTTTTGTAATGAAATAACTTCAGGTTATTTAATACATAATACGAATGTTTTCCTGTTTTCTTGCTTTGGAGACAGTAGAAATTTTCTGTACTGCTATATTCTTCTCAGTACCACATGCCAAAACGGTAATTTTGTTTTCTTCCAGCTCTTCCAATCTTTGCCTGTGTATCAGAGTCTTGGCATTCCTTAACCACTTTCCAGGACCATTTGGTTCTCAAGACAGAGCATTCAGGGTAGGTAAAGCAGAAAGCTTGTTCTGCTACTCTCCAGCCAAATGCATTTAACAATGCATAACATGGAGTAAATAGTATGCATCTGTGATGGCTGACTCCAATACTTAAAAATAAGTAGGCAAGCATCATTTCAAGCACTATGAAAGCAATGAGGTAGTAAAACAAGTGTGTATTAGCCACCAAGTCTAAAATAAATGTTAAGCTACTCAAATATTTTTGTAGGTAGACAATCATATCTGAAGCAAACCTGCATGTAAATGTCATTCCTATAGCTGAAATGGCTTAACATGATGTAGATAACACACGAACAGTACCAGAAAATGTCAAGGAGGCTGAAAGAAAATGAAGCACGTTTCTCATCTCTTGGAAGCTGTGAAGAAATATATATTTAAATAGAAATTCTTGAAATTAGCAGCTCTAGTGCACAGTGGCTCTTCTTGTAAGATGTTTTTCTTAAGCGTTCATTTAAGTGATATTTTATTCTTGCAAAGCTGCTGGTGTTCTCTGTATTTGCCATCATCCCTTTCACAAGTGTCAACTCTTCAGTGTTATCTGCATTTTCAGTAGTATTTGGGCTTTTAACATATTTGCAAGATTTCTTTATCAGAATAAGTGAATGAGATTATCCAATGTCATTTACTTATACAGCGGTCTTTTTTCCATCTCCCTCCCAGTCTGCTTAGCAAGCATTCTTTTTGACCATTAGAAGCTGATACTGGGCATCCAAGGAGTGTTCAGCCCGCCTTTTATCTCCTATGGGAGACTCAGAGACTGATCTAACCCTGGGTGCAAATTAAAGCAGCCTCAGGGCATGTAAATTTGTGTTGCTGGCAAGAGCTCTCTGGGGACCTGCCAAAGACCCCAGATCTCTTTCGTGCTCCAACTTTGCATCTGATGAACATAAAGATCCCTCTGTGACCTCTTCCTAAATTCTGCAAAATGTCCTTCCCAGAGCATAAAAGAAGTTAAATACATCCACCTCTTTGTAGTTTACAGGAATATTCTATAAAATGTGACTCAGTAACCTGAATTTCCTACTTCTTTTTTTTCCAGCTACCTTTCTAAATAAATTTAGCAATTTTTAGTAGCATGATAACAAGTACTTTGAATAAGACTTTGTCTGTACTGTTATCCTGAGAGTAAAAGGCAAAAGTCCATCCTCAGAAGTCATTGCATGTTGACAGACAGCACGAAGGCAAAGGTATTACAAGTCCTTCTTCATAAAGATATCTTCTCCTAACAGTCTAGGTGAACAGCTTCCCAGTTCAGTGGCTGGATACAGACAGTTTGGCAAACTTGTTCTAATTGATGTCAAAGACCAAAGCAGAAAAAAGAAGGCAACATGGAAAGTTTCCAAATGTTAGGAAAAGACTAGAAATGATGATGAATTTAGGTCATCTCTAGGAAAGAGGAGTGACTGAATTGCCGTATTTTAAAAGGGGAAATGTCCCGTGTGTGGAGCAGGGCATGGTCTCATGCTGTGCTGCAGCTGAGTTACACTGGCAGAGGAAGGAGAGATTTATTCTCAGAGCAGGGAGTCCCATGGTACCCTGTGGTGCAATTAAACATCTCAGGAGTTTTGTGCTTCTGTATCTCTTCTATGAGGTTTTCATCTTTAGCACAGTGACAATAGCACTTGTTTCTACTCAGTGTTTTGGGTAAAAACTTCAGATCTGTGTTTTACAACTTGAAGTTTTTAGTATTTAGAATCTGATTTTTAGCAAAGGTATTTCACCGTTTTCTCTGATCAGTGACATGGGGCAGCCTGACCTTAATCTCACCATCTTAATTGCTAATGACTATTTTTAAGTACAAAATCATATCTATTCTGGCACAGTGATTTGCTGCAAATTGGCTTTCTTGATGTGAATCCCTAAGACCTGCCTTTGTCACATCCATAGATATTACTTTGCTCTTTTTTTTTCCATAGAAATTTCTGCTTTTTATTCCCTTGTGCATAGAGTCAAACAGGAGCTTTGCTACACAAATACCTGACTAATGAAAACTCCAGCACTTCCATGAAACCTTGACATCATGAACAACTCAGAGCAAGAGAAACTATTGAGAGGATAGACACTTTTCAGATAGATAGTAGTGGAAAATTAGACTTCACCACAGGAAAGGATTAAGGAAAGCTGATAAAATAATAATAACTTGTTAGGCAATAAAAAAGATGAAAAGACCTAATTAGCAACAGAAGCTATTGCTTCCTATTTGTCTAAGCACAGGTTGTGTCTGCTGTGACCTATAAGGAGTAATTGCAAATGGCATGGTTTTTAACTTCCAGTCTCCTGAGACTCCACTGGAACTGAGGTTGCATGGTGCTTTACCCTTGACAAAGAAAGCACATACTGTAAGAAGAGAGCATCAGGCTGCAACTGTGCCCCCCTTGAAGGTCACTGATGGGTGGAGTCAATTTATTTAGCAAGTTTGTTTGATTCCTCAGGAGGGTATGAGGTAAAGGAGTAGCACAGTCCTCAGCTTTGCTCCCAAGGCTTGCTTGGTACAGCTGGTGCAAGCATAGCCAGCTGGTAACAAGTCTGCCTTAAATGCTGCAGTTAAGCATCAAATATGCAGAGGAGAGAGACAAAAAGGTGCTTTCCTGAGCAACCAGCTTAATTTGTATGTAGTTTAATTCTTTAATGAGTATTGATGATCTAATCAAGATGACTATGGTAAGTATTACGCCATATTTATTAAATAGGGTAACTAAAATTTATTGGAGGAGGAAGATTAAACAACAGAGGAGGAAAAAAAACAAATCCACATTTTCAGCAGCTCTGTCTTTTGTCTGTGATGCATAGCATACGAGCTAGTCTCTTTTGCAGCTCGTATCTGACAGCTGTGCAGTTTAGTGAACCAGAATTACCTTCTCTGTGTGCAGTACACCCCCTACTTTTAGAAAAAGCTCTATCACATACTGCACATATTACATCAAACCAGCAAATCAAATCCTGATTTATTAAACTGCAGAAAGTAGGAAAGGAAGAAGAGGGGAAGAGAGTATGTGGCCTGGATAGGAGGAATATTCCCTTATGAGATACTGGTTAAAATTATTGTATGCTACTAGGAAAGGAGGGAAAGTGATTGCAGTCTTAAGGCTAAAAAAGTGAAAAATATTGCCTGGGATAAGTTGTAGAAAGCTACATGTTTGGTAGACTTTAGAATGATGTCAATAATCAAACGTTTTCATATGAGGAGACGTGTCTTTCATGTGTCAACTCCCTAGATTTTAGTTCAGCATCCTCTGAACTAAGGTGTGGTTTCCTGGTTTCTGCCAGGAAAAGGCACATTTCTTGCCCTCTGACATGTGCTGACCTGTGGCACATGTGAAAAGTTGCACGCACAAATCGTTTGCTTGATACAGGACTCTCAGCTTAAATTTCTGACTTATTTCCCTGTTTGCTGATTTGTGTATTCGTCAGCCCTACAGCTGGGTCTTCCCAGTTTTTCATGCATAGAAGTTTCCATGGTAACCTTGTGAGTAAAGGTGAAACTGAGGTGGAAGTCAGCATTGACACAACAAACCACCAATGTGCAGAAAAACTGCTCTGGGCCAGATTGTGAAACGCTCAGGGAGAGCAAGGGTCTAAGGAACTTGTGCCTTTTTGAACTGGACTTCCCTGGTCAAGCTTTCCGCTGCTGAATAAATTACTAAAAAAATTCCCTGGGCATAGTAGAATTTACTAGAATAAGAAAACAGCCTGGACTGTTAAAATAAAGTGCACAAGAATCTCCAATGCAATACCCTCCTTTCTTCCCCCACCAGCCTCACTTAAAAACAAACAAACAAACAAACAAAAGGAAAAAAAGAAAAAAAACAACCCAGACAGAGACAAGGTTGACTACCAACAGGAAGGATGACTTGTGAAGGAAGTTGCTGCCTCATTCCAAAACATGCTTTTTTACACTTTGAATACAAGAGGGTTTATGTAGAACAAAATAGATCCTGATGGAGGGGATTCTAGTTTCATGTGGACAGCACGTTTATCTCTGACTTTGGCTTATTGCTTGTACATGACGAGTAAAACGTAATATAATCAAATATGACACCAGCTTTGTCCAAACTTATTCTAATGTTTAGTCTTTTCTGAAAGCCAGAGCATTTTCTGGTGAAAAAGAAAAGATTTTCAAGCTCCTTCTGGCCTTCTAAGGTCATTCAGCAGCAATGTTTTCAGCACTTCTTTTTAAAGATTTTTATCTGCAGGTTTACTAATTCTCTCGCACGATCCGCTTAAACCCACAAATCTAGAGCAATCTCAAGGAAAACATTCCTTAAAGATGACTGTGGAACTCAGTGGAGCACATGCAGGCATGTAACTCAGATTTATAACAAATCCTAATTCTTAGGGTTTTTGTCTGCATGGTAAACGAAAGACGAAGCACACCTCAACATGGGGCAGGTCTGGAGAGGCCTGGGGAGGCCTGCGGGCCCCAGTGTTTAGTCACTAGCAAGCACCTCTTCTGTTCAGAGATCTCCTTTTCTGTGGGGACAAGGTAGGAACGTAAAGAGCAGATCGTTCTGCTAGGAAAAAGCCCTCACGGAACTGTGAAAGAAGTACTTTGGCCTGATTACTTAAAACAACAGGATTTCTTCTGTTGCACAAAGTGGCTAATCAGCTCTGAAGAGGGATGAAGAGCTCCGAAGAGCTCAACGTTGCAACGTGCTCATCGCTGGACCTGAGTCTTCCAGAAAGATGAATGCCTTTACAGCTTTCAAGTTTTACAAGATCCAGGAAAATATCTAAGTGCATGAGAGGAAGGCAATGAGAAGGATTTGCTGTGGAGAAAAGTCTGGAGCAGAAGCCCCGACAAAAAGATGTATATATGTATATATTTATGTATGTAATATGTATATATGTACATATTTATTGAAGAAAGTCATGGCTGTAAAGTGCTATCTGGCTTCTTTGTTGTTCACTGTTTCTGTCCTGTTGACACTTAATGCGTTTGCTCTGTGTTTGGTATTATCACTCAAATAACTAACACAGTGAAGAACCACTAATGCATTAAGCTGCCTATCTAGAAAGAGCTACAAACTTGTGTCTCCATCTGCCAGGGATTAGCAACCAGGAAAGACAAATGTTTTTTTATTAAATGCTAGAATTACAATTATTTTTTACAATAAAGGCTGGAAAAAACAGGCAGCACTTTGCTTCTCTGATGAGTGGCGTTCCTCCCTACTGCTGTCCTGATTAATTGGCCACAATTTGTAACCGCTTTTGATCTGTACCCTTGAGTATGCAAAATGTTGTATAACGCAACCTGGATCTGCTTTTAATTATTGTGAGATTAGATTTACATGACTGACGAGATGACAGATTGAAACACACTAAGAGATGTGACAGAGAAGTGTCCCACTGATGCGTGTCTTTGTTTCTGTAATCATTGGTATGCTTCATGCTGCAGAGGGATGGTCTTGTAAGAGGACTGCTCTGAAAGAAATACCTCCTATGTTATTATGTTGGCCCATGACATCAGAGATGGATGTTGGTGGGATGGCAGCAGAGGTTGAACCTTCCCACCAATATCCCGTTCCATGTTGTTGCCGTGTGACAGATGGCAGTAGAGGGGCACTCTGGCACAATGGCATCTGACATGGAAGTGTAAATGGAGCACAGGTGTGGAATTGAATTCCTCTATGCAGGAAAAATGGCACCCAATGACATTCATCGATGCGTACTGAATGATGATGGAGATCAAACAGTGAATGCGAGCACAGTGAGTCATTTCAGCAGTGATGACAGTAATGTGAAAGACAAGCCACATTCTGGATGGCCATGCACAGCTATCACATCACAACATGAAGAGCTCCTGTTCCTCACTGGTGAAAATCACAGAAACAGAGAATCGCAGAATTGTAGGGGTCGGAAGGGACCTCGAGAGATCATCAAGTCCAACCCCCCTGCCAAAGGAGTTCCCTAGTGCAGGTCACACAGGTAGGCATCCAGACGGGTCTTGAATATCTCCAGGGAAGGAGACTCCGCAACCTCCCTGGGCAGCCTGTTCCAGTGCTCCGTCACCTGCACCATGAAGAAGTTCTTCTACATATTGGTGTGGAACCTCCTGTACTCCAGTTTGTGGCCACTTCCCCTTGTCCTATCCCCACACAACATTGAAAAGAGTCTGGCCACATCCCTTTGCCTCCCACACTTAAGACATTTATAGACATTAATAAGATCCCCTCTCAGTCTTCTTTTCTCAAGGCTGAATAGACCCAGATGCATAGCTAATGGTGGTGACTATGCTGAAAAACAGTGTTTTGTAGCTGAGAATTTGCTCTATCAAATAGTGTTCTTGTGCTCTTTGTATCTCTGATAGTTTCTGTGGAAATAAACAGAAGGCATTACTTTCAGAGCAACATATGTAATACACTTCCAGGAGTGAACCTAAGTGGCCACTGCCTTTACAGCTTGGTATTAGTTTATGGTTTTAAAAAGCAGGTGAACAAGACAGTCCTTCTGGCTGCACAGCATACAGCAGCGCTGGTGCGAGGCCACCAGCAACACGACAATGGGGAGCTCTGCCTGCAGACAAAAGCAAGTCCCTCTGAATCCCTGAAGGCTTCTATTTCCAGATTTAGTGTCTTGAGTCTACTTGATCATCATCACCTTCTTTCTTTCCTCCAAGACTCATCTGCTTGTTCCCAAAATTAGAAAAACAAAGAGGCTTGAGGAAGTTCTTCCTCCTCATAATGTTCCTCAGTCTGCTCTGACGTGCCCCAGCATTTAACTTCAGCAGTGGGAAATGCTAAGCAGTTTGTCACTGTTGGCATGTAAGCTGCTTTACAGGATTTTTTTTTTCCTGGGCCCTTCTTGTGGAAGTTTGCAGTAATAGACTGTGAATAAATGTGTAGTTAGGTAGCTACTCTAGAACCGCCTGAAGCTTGAAACCGCTCATGGTAACAACAAATTGTTTACCTGTTTCTTAATCAGCATTGTTCTAATCTTAACAGGCAATTACGAGACCACAGACTGTACAAGCATCAATTTGCAGGATGCCTTTTCAGTGCTTAAATTAGCATGATGTGCAGGAAATGGCTGATGAACAAGTTAATCAGTTGGCTGTGCATCATTCTACGGTTTTTTGTTGCTGTCTCTCTGCTTGGAATGATACCCAGGCCAGGAAGGAAAGCCCTCCTTCTGAACCACAGCTCTGGTTTCTGTGGATGCTCAGTACTCTTACATCTGCAGCAGGCACTTACGTTCTGTGCCATCGCTACTTCATGTGAAGCCTGCCTAGCTTGTGATGGTAACAATGGTGAGGAGCTTAATTTTGTCGTATCAAAACAAGCAGGGCTTTGTTAAACTGCATCCCATGTGGAGATCTTTTACCAGAGGTTTCGTACTGTTCTTATTGCTGTGCAAACAGAACAAAGTCAGGACATGTCCCCGGGAGCTTACAGTCAAACATAGGCACAGACAGATCACTATGAACAAGTGAATAGTTCAATAAACAGTAAAGTTAATAGTGCTTGGTTTCCTGAGACTTTCTCCCAAAGCTGGTGGATGTAGATTGATACTGAAGGTGATGTAAACACTGGTAAAAGCCTTGTTTGCCATTAGCATGCTTATAAAGCCTCCTCAACACCTGGACCTTGCTTTATCATGTTCTTCCCATTGTCAGGGTCCTTTTAGAAGGGGCTGATTGTTTCTTGCTTCTGTCCAGTTTCTTGAAGTGGCTGATCACCTTTAGGCTCCGCTCTCAATCTGAAAATGACAGCAGATGCAGAGGTTGTCAGGTAGCCATCCACAGCCCTAATTTCTGTAGGAAAACTGACTAGAGGAGGTAGAGTGGAAGAATATGAGGTGAACAAAGGTTTGTTTGAAGTACTAGCTGTAATTGTGTTTTGTAGTTTCTGTTACTCAGTTTCTTCCTCCTGGTCTCCAGGGTATTCTATGTTTTCAACAGGGAGAGGTGAATGAAGTAAGCAAAATAAATTAGTCTGTGTTGATATCTTTGTTACTCTTGCATAGAAGGGAGAAAGGAATAACCACTATTTATTTTGATCTTGATGGGATGTTTCCAGTTGGTAGAATATTGTCCAAGTGTTATTTAATTAGAAGATACTAAAGTGGGTAATTTTGCGGGATTATTTAGAGAATTTAGGTTGAAAATAATGTGTCCTTAGGGAAGAAGAGCTATCATGTGATATCTTCACTCAAGGGATCGTACAGACCTATGCATGAAGGCAAGGGCTGATCAGCCAGAGCCAGGATATCAGAATTCAGGTCTAAATGATATCAGGTGGAAAAGTAAAAAAAAAACAAAAAACAATGACATGAAAAGGACTGTGAACAAACAAGGTGGAATTTAGCTGGAAACTACATTGATGAGTTTGTTGACTGTAGCTTTGAAGAGACAGTTTTTACACATATAAAATCCTTTTCTACACAGGATGCCTTGGAAAATTCTCCACCTTCGAGGATAGGCAGCAGAACACAGTTTGCAGCAAGACCCATCTGGACAACAGTCTACTTTCACTGTGAAGGTTAAAACTAGGATAGCTTTCATAAAGCCAAAAAAGCTCATTCACACCCATTCATGTGAGCAGTGTGGCTAGAGAGGAAGCCAGCTGTCTTGCTATCCCAAAAGATTAGTCTGAGAAAACACAGAGGCAATAAAAGAGCAACCTTTAATAAAAAGTCATGGTAAACAGTTAAATTCTTTGAAGATGCAATATGATACTTATCAGACTGGTGCAAGTACAAAGTCCATTTCTAATACCTCTGTGTTTTGCCTGTGATTAAAGCTGGCTATCTTTGTTACTGGCAAAAAGAGCAGTGCCATGCACAGCATTCTCATCTCCTGACATTAAATAGTGGCAAATCTTAGACACGTTCAGGATTTACGTTAGAAAAAGGAACGAAAAATTAGGTTTTTACAGACTACAGCCTGTGCATGCCTGTTGGGAGTGTACTAAATAAAGCTAGCTTAAAAAAAGACCTAAACAAATATTAATTCCAACCTTCCCTTTTGCTACTTGCAGAGGGAAGTATGGCACAGATGCGGTCAGCCTGCAAATGTCAAGCCAAAAATTGTCTGCACTCTACTAAGACAAAGCTGTGAGAAATTTGTTTATTACCCTTCCTTTTTATTATTACATTCATGGTCTAATCATTTTAATACCTGTTTTTTTTTTGATCTGGAAGACCATTTACCATACAAACAAATTATTGCAGAGCAAAAATTAGCTGTTTAACAGAACACTGCCTCCTGCATTGCAAAATAAATCACCGGATAGTTAAAAGCAGTCTCTAACCAGATTGTTTGGAGCACATTGTTCACATAGGTGGCAGTGGTTGGCATATGAGCGAGGTGTGAAGTGCTCCACACTGCCATGCTAGTATGATGTTGTTAGAATAACCACTTTTTCCTTCTTTTGTGATGGACCTACGTAAAACTTAAGTGCACATATAAGACTCTAGGTAATCCACTGGAATGTGAGGTATCTATTGGGCAATTATGAAAATAAATATAGAATCACAGAATCATAGAATGGCTTGGGTTGGAAGGGACCTTCAATATCATCTAGTTCCAACCCTCTACCATGAACCAAGGACACCTCCCCCCATATCAGGCTACCCAAAGACCCATTCAGCCTGGCCTGGATCACATCCAGGGACATGGCATCCACAGCTTCCCTCTGCAACCTGTTCTAGTACCTCATAAACCTCAGAGTAAAGGGCTTCCTCCAAACATCTGATGTAAATTTACCCTCTTTCAGTTTAAAGCTATTGCCCTTGTCCTGTCACTACGCTCCCTGACAAAGAGTATCTCTCCATCTTTTCTGTAGGCTCTCTTTAGGTACTGGTAGGCTACTGTAAAGTCTCCCTGGAGCCTTCACTTCTCTGGACTGCAAAAACGACAACTTACTTCCATTCCTGTGGGTCACAAGTGGCAAGAGGAGGACATGAGTCAGTTTGGAAACACTTCTGCAGGTTGTTAATACAGAGACATCTTATATTTTATGCATGCAACTTCCAAAAAGAGATGGTAAGATGTTAACAGCTCAGGAACTCACACCATTGCATTCTCGATAGTAAATTTGTGACAAACCCAAATTGAAAAGGAAGCTGTTGCCAGGCTTATTCACTGCTTTAAATGTGACTTCTTGAAGAACCTTTAGAATTATTACATTCTCACATATCCATCATCAAATATGTTTTGAAATTTTAAATGTTAGTGCTGCTTTATCATCATCCATAACTCCAAACTGTATTTAGAGTCCTGTCAACTTCTGTGCTTTATTAATGGCTCTCAAAATTGTCCTGTATCTGAGGATTATCTTCTAGCTGGAAAAAACTTAGCAGAGAGCAGACTTAACAGCTCTGAATTTTATTAGTAATTGCAGAACAAGTAATTTTTTCATGGAGCATGTGATACTCAGGCAAGCTATTGCATTGCCATCTAGTGCCCAGTAGAGCTCCAACCAGTGGAGTGTGAAGAGCATTAAAACAAAAGACCGGAAATCCCATATCTAAATGCATGCAATTGCAACACTAGAGCACTTGCAGCATTCGAGCTCTTACGGGTACTCTCAGGTCTGCACATTTCTTATCTCCACAAAGCAATGACTGGGAGACAGGTATGAGGAGAGATAGGCTTGTGCCAAAACCACAAGGCAACGTATTTCTGTGGTAGTTACTTCTAAATCACCTCCAACACCTTCAGTAAGCAGTATCTGTCTGAGCAACTTAAGGAGAAACCCTTGCGTAAGTCATGTGGGTATTTAGTAGAAAGGGGATATGTGATAGCCAGGGAAAAGTTAGATGGAGAGAATGAAAGAGGTGCAGAGAAATTTGATATCTTTTAAAAATAAACAGTGCATCTTAACTCTGAATGCTCTATTTCAACACTTCCAACACAAACGTATCGCCCAGGTCCTTCATTTTTACTGAATTTAAACTGGCTTAGTTCCAATGATTTCAACAGGGTTGTATCAATTCATGTTTCTTGAGAATGTGGCCTTAAGGAATATCTGAAATTGTGCTGAGCATTACTTTTAGGAGGAAAGAAGAACTTCAGGAAGAATGAGTGAAAAAAGAAAAGGAAAATTCTTATTTTTCAAGAGAAGTTGCTGATTTAAGGCACTGTGAAAGGAAGACAGAGGCCAACATTTCTCCTGACCAGATGAAGGAAGGAGACAGTCCTTCCAGGCCAGAAAGGAACAGTGAGCACTTCTCTCAAAGTAGAAAACTGGAAAGCATTGTGTTTTCACATGTAAGTTCACAGGCCTGGGGAAACATCCAAAATTTTTTTTCTCTCTTTTCCCTCACCCTTCTCAGTACTGTTGTCTTCTGAAACAGAAACAGTATAACTTCTGTAGATGTCAGAGGAACTCATTCTTTCCCTTGTGTGTGAATGTACCACTTTATAGGCCATAAAAATCTATTTTTATATGGCTTCAGTTCTCTTTAGATGTAAGTTCCTCCAATGCAGGCCTTTTTCAGGCAGACATTTTTGCTACTCCATGCCAAAAAAGGTGTTTTTCATTAACCCAGTCTACTGCAACCAGTTGTTCATTTTTGCATAGTCCTTTGTGTACATTTTACTGAAGGCCATCTGATCACAGAGGAGGACATGATGGAAAAATATTGCTCATTCCAGAAAGACACATGTGAGTAGTGAAGTATACAGCTTCTAAATAATCAGTATCATTCTATGGAGTCTCATTTTATATATATATATATATATATATATATATTTACTTTTAAAGTACTTTCCTGGTTTACTGATATTTCTAGAGTAACATGGTTTATTAACGTGGAAATATATATATATTTTGCAAAGCAAATGTCAAAAACGTGTGCAAGGCTGAAAGACTGAAAAGAGATGAAACTAAGGGAGGGAGGTGGTCCGTGGGACAATATCTGCTGCTTCTTCTTATAGTGGGGAGGCAGCAAACAACTTCTTGTGTGAAACAAGGGACCTTCTCACACAAGCCCTATGTGTATGCTCTGCCCACCTCTGCAGCAACACAGCATCTGGATTTCCAGAGCTCTGCCAGAGGCAAAATAAGCAGTGAGGCAATGGCCTTGCGCAGCCTCTTGAGGTGCCATCTCAGAGCAACAACCCCAGGGAGCAGCCAACTTTTACCAAAGGCATTGCTCTGTGTTGGCCAAAGACGTTGCTCAGCCTGATGAGTTTTCTTCTTCTGCCTTTATTTTTCTTTTTTCTCCTCCATCAGATGATTAAGTGATTTAGACTGAAGTAACAGCAGCAATCAGTGGCAAGAGTGAGAATGGGAATTGCTATGCAAAACAAACAAACTTTCAGCATGAGTCAATTTCTAATACACTCTGCAGCACATTTAATAATGTAATTGTCCAGTCAATCTAAATGTTTAAATATACCTGTGAAGGAGAAAAGTCACTGGCTCATACAAAATTGCTCTGAACTATATCATTAATTTTGATATACTGAAAATTCAACAGGCCTACAATGAGTTATAATGTTGGGATTTTTATGGGTAATTTAATGCAAATAAGAAACTTTTTTTTCTTCCATGTGTGCAGATTTTATTTAGGGTGATGACTTTCAGTTTAGTGAATATAAATTTCTTGTATTTTAGAAAGATTTTGTTAACACTATGTGAGGCCCCAGGAGAATTTCAAATGGCGAGAAAATACAAATTTTAGAATAACTAGCTCATTTCCTTGACTGTTATTAAAATACAAATTTCTAGGACTTTGGCTTCTACATTTTCAAAATTGTTAAGAGTATAAAGTTCAGAGTTTGATATTTCTTCTTGACCTTTCATATTTATGTTTGTTCCGTCCTTCACGCTTGTGGGGCATGTGTAATATTATGAGGAAATATTAATTTCTCTTTCACAAGCTGCTTTGTGCCCTTCACACAGTACTGAACTGTGTACAAAGATCCACTGTATATGAGACTCCACAGTAACTATTTGTCCTTTGAGTAAGTTATGCAGCTGCAAGAATGTTGAGTTCATCCTCTTTCCCAACAGCTATATATATGCCAGCACACCAAAATGTAGAAAATATGTAGATACAGCACAGGATTTTCTTACAGTTGGGACTTTAGCATAGTTTAGAATAGCCTAAAACCACCTAGTCGTGTTCCTGTAACAGCATAACTGAAATACCAAACCCAGGAGAGGAGCATACTGTGTATGTGGAAAGCCAACCTCTGCTGCTGCTTTTCTGTTGCCTCTATGTTGCCATGGGTATCTGCATTAGCAATTTTAGAGGTAGGTCAGGCACATCTTACAGATGACACACTCAGTCTTTGTCAGTAATGTGCAGAAGCACAGCTCAGGGCTTTAAGGCACATGGCACCATTGAAGACCAATGCCAGAGCCCAGCTGCAGGAGCTACCCTGGTTCCCCCCTGCATATCCACCAGTGCATTCTTAGCAGATTCACAAAATCTCACTGGTGTGTTTAAAGCTGTTGGCATGCCCAGCTCTCTTTTCTCACCATTTGACCTCTTAGCACCTTAAATCCAGTGGATCAGTTTAGCACATTTTATCTTAGCCACTATCTCTCTGGGCTTTGAAGAGCACAGTCTGTGGTGGGATTGCACCACAGCAAGAGAAGCAGCAGCGACATCTCTCTCTCCTCTCCTGGGAACACCGTGCCTGAGAGGATCAGCTCAAGTGTTCCCTCCACTGGTGCTCCTTCTGTTGGGCAACAAGTGTGTTGAGTGCTTGCTTCATCTGCCCCAGCCATTGGTGTCTGTATCAGGTCAGAATGGAGGCTGCGTTATAAGAACTTTGCCAAAGCCGAGAGATGTTAGGTGAGGACTACAAACTGATGCTGAGAAGCTAGTTCCACAATTTTCCGTTGTTCTGACTTTTCATGGTATTTGTACTACTGAGAAGGAGACAGGAAACCTTCACACAGCTTATTCTTTGATAGGTGTGGATACCCACGCAAACTGTGAGATGGCAGTGGTGTAGAGCTTCATTCACAAAGCCTGAGTTCATTGTGAAGAGCCATACTCAAGAAAAATGGGCTGATTAGATTGGAACTTGTTCGGTGTGGACTAGGAGAAGTGGGAGTATATTTCAGTGTCATTGAAGAGTGAACTATTTGCATGTGAAAATACTGTATAATTGGAAAGATGGTGATAATTTTGGCAATAAGTGAATCAACATCGATAATAAGGTTACAGTGTTGTGGAATGTGTCAGTACCTCATTACTGGACAACAATGCTTCTGTTAGTGTCAGCAGCATAAAACATTAGCAAGAATTAAAAAACTGATTAATAGAAAACAGCTTTTCTTTCAAGGCAATATACCTGATCTCCAGTGCAAGAAAATCTACTGGGAGATAATAGCTAGAAGCTATGTAGTACAAGCAGATTAGAAAAGGGCAATGAACCATGATGTAGGGAAAATTGCATTTCCATCTGGAGTTATTAATTGAAGGAACCTTTTCAAAGAGAACACATTTTAAGCAAATACTCATTAAGGCACCTAGAAATAAAGGTATGTTCACTTCTTTTTCATCTTTTCAGATAATATATTTCTGGTGGAGACTGCAGAAATTATTACCATCTATCAAATTAATACTGCTACTTTACATGCTTACACCATATATAAATAGGAGTTTTTCTCTAAAGTTCTGCGCTTTGAGGCAAGACTGCTATCTTCTCATCCAGAAAGAATAAGAAAATTTTTCCTTGAAATCTCATTGCTGATCTCAGCAACACACCAATCTTCTGGTAATGGTGGAAACTGAACACTAAGTCAAGGTCCCCTGCAGATTTGCTTTTGGAACTTCTGGGCCTTGAGCATGTGAATCTGCCTTGGACCTGTTCTGTACTGATGAAAAAGCCCTAAGAAAACCCAGAACAGGTTATTGTTATCAGCTCTGTCTCTTGGGGAAAATTATCTGTTCAGACTCTTTCCTGACTTGCAGAATGGAGATTTGATTCCTCAAATGTCAAAGCTCTTTCACCAGCACAGTGACGTGCCAGATGGAACACAAGAATATCTTGAGGCAACCCACAAGGTGATTTTCCTCAGGATGTCAGCAAGGACTGTACAGAGACTGAAGACTTGAAATTATGTGACTGGGTGACAGCTTTTGTCCTTTGAGATCTCACGCTATCCCAAAAAGTGCTGTGTTTAAAACTGATCCTGATGCTGTGCATGGTAACTGCACTGCCCATAGAAAATGTTACTAAATAGGTACTCCTAAATAGTGCCATTTTCTCCACTGCAAGCTCACAGAAATATTAATGGTTGATTTGCTGCAACAAAAAATATTATCTTATTGAAGGGCATGAATGTTACTGATTTTTAATTGCATACACTAAAGAAATTATAATGCCGGTACAAACTCTACTTGACAGTAGCTTTTCCTAACAGGCTGCTCATCTCATTTTCAACAGCAAAGGAGACAGTAGATGGAGCAAAGTTCTGTGGCACCTCTCCTTAGTGTTTTGTTGGGCTGTCTCATGCCAGCTGGACTACTTGGAGAATGTAAACTGATACTTCAACATCTGTCTGCATCATGAAGAGACTGAAACTTTTCTAAAACCAGGAGTAATTGATTTTGATTTGTGTTAGCAATATTTCAAGTATGTGTATTACTTCCTTCTTTGATACATCAAAATAAAATGAAGTATTTGACTGCAAAACCCAAGAATGGTTTTATAAACCATTGGCAAAAGGCAGAGTGGCTCAGAAAAGTTGTGGACTGATTAGTTTTTCCAAAGAAAAATTTCATAAATTTCATGCTGTGAAGTACTAATTCTAGAACAGTTAAACAGAGAGGGTTGCTGGCTGTTAGCTGCCTGCCCCAAAACTGTAATGTCAGAGAATGTGTCTCCTCATCTCAGGAGAATGAAGATGAAGACAGCAATGGCAGCAAACACTTCTAGGTCAAACAGCAAAGCAGCAGCAGGACTGTGACCTGAAGGCCACCCTAAAGGAGAAGAACCCTCCTGACAAGGGAGAGTTTGTACCGAATGGAAACACCATCAACGATGGCAAATAAAAAACTTAGGTGATCGTAGAATCATACAGTGGCCCGGGTTGGAAAATGACCCCAAGGATCATCAGGTTCCCCCCCCCCTGCCACAGGCAGGGCCACCAACCTCCAGATCTGGTACTAGATCAGGTTGCCCAGGGCCCCATCCAACCTGGTCTTGAACACATCTGAGGTCAGGGCATCCACAATCTCTCTGGGCAGCCTGTTCCAGCACCTCCCCACTCTCTCAGCAAGGAACTTCCCCCTGACATCTAATCTAAACCTTCCCTCCTTCAGCTTAAAACCATTCCCTCTTGTTCTATCACTGTCTACCCTTGTGAAAAGTTGGTTTCACTCCTGTTTATGACTTTTTAAATAGTGGAAGGCCACAATGAAGTCCCCCCGCAGCCCTCTCTTCTCCAGGCTGAACAAGCCCAGCTCCCTCAGTCTGTCCTCGTAGGGGAGGTGCTCCAGCCTTCTGATCATCTTTGTGGCCCTCATCTGATCCCTCTCCAACAGCTCCACGTCTTTCCTGTATTGGTGGCCCCAGACCTGGACACAGTACTCCAGATGGGGCCTCATGAGGGCAGAGTAGAGAGGGACAATCACCTCCCTCTCCCTGCTGGCCACCCCTCTCCTGATGGAGCCCAGGATACCATTGGCCCTTCAAGCTGCAAGAGCACACTGGTGGCTCATGTTCAGTTTTTTGTCCACCAGGTCCGCCAGGTCTTTCTCAGCTGGGCTACTCTCACAGATCTCTTCTCCAAGTCTGTATACATATCTGGGATTGCTTCGACCCAAGTGCAAGACCTTACACTTTGCTGTGTTGAACCTCATTAGGTTCACAGGGGCCCACCTTTTGTTTGTCAAGGTCCCTCTGGATGGTGATTCAGAATTTATACTGGTTCTAGCTATCAACACAACAATGTGCTTACAAAGGGTGGGTAGAAACTGTTTTTTAGGACAAATGAGTGACACGCGCTACTTTAGACTGTTTTGGAGCATCAGGATACTATGACAGCCAATTATGTTTTAGCAGTAATTAAACATACAGTTTTTTCTCTTGATATATATAATCTTAGCATTTAGTGATACTAGCATCACAGCCTATGAAAATAAGTGTATTATTGATTTTATTGGCACATGTGAAATTGGATAGACCGAGGATCCTATTGTTTTTGCAACTATAAGTAAGGTGTTTGGTTTTGGCATCCTCAGGTGTAGGAACAGTGTTATTAAGTGTGAGGATAATAGATGCAGGTAGTAGAATAGTTTAGCAGTACAAAATTATTCAGCGATGTTGATTCTATTCTAGCAGCTTGTTAGCTCAATGTACTTTGAAAAATTACCATTCACTCAGAAAATCTGTGATCATAGCAATCACCTGAGAAGAGATCTTCAAAAAGATCATTTTTATTTTATGTACCCATTAAAAATGGTTTCAGGTGGACTCATTCTTTCCATGTAACAAGACAGCAGGAGAGGAGGAACAGACTATTTTTGTCTTTTATTAAAGGATTCTGATGTTTCACTGAATGTTGCTAAGTCAAAATTGCTATGCTTAAAACTGAATTTTATATTAAAAAAGATATGACAAAAATACACTCAATCCTAGCTTGATTGATGCATTAATTCATTGATGATGACAGGTAGAATTGATAGACACATCTAGTCTGTAGAGGACATCCAGAGGTCCCTGGTCCAATCTCCCTCTCAGAGCAGGGCCAACTGGTTTAGATTGCCTGGGGCCTTTGGCAGCTAGGGTCAAATATCTGCAAGGATGAAAACTTCACAGTCTCTACGGGCCCCTGTTCTGGTGTACAGCCATCTTCATGATGACCAAAGTATCTCCTTTTCTTTAACTGGGACAGCTCTGCCAGTTAACCCCACCTCCTCCATACTTCTTCATGAGGCAGCAGTAGAAGACAGCTTGAAGTTGCCTGAATGACTATCCCATTTGTTAGGTCTTCTTCATTTTTTATTTGTGTGTGTTTGCACTATGAGCTGGGATGTCTTTTGTTCATTAACTCTGAATTCAAACCTTTGTTCATGTCTAAAGAGGAAAAAGAAAATTTGGGGAATTGAATCTGAAGATTCTGATCCTGGGAAACCAAAGGTAAAATATTCAAAGTCCTAATTTGTAGGTGCATTTTTTTTTTCCTACTTTCTGCCAAATTCTGTTAGCCGAAGTATAGAAAAATGGGACACCGAAGAGTAAGAAAAGTTTGTGGAATAACCTTTGCCAACTGGTGTGGCTATTGTCCAGCTTGTAGGAAAAAAAGTGAAATATCAACTATCTAGGGAAAAAAAGGAGCATTTGATGGTTTATGTGTGTGATTAGCTATAAATAATCTCTTGTTTCAGTTAAAAACTGTATATTCAGTTAAAAACTGTATATAGTCCTGGTTTGCTTATGAGAGGTACTGTTGTCTCATTGGCAACTCTATCACTGCAGTTTCTTAGCACTGCTTTTAGCTCTAGGATCATTCATAGCAATTGATGACTGAACTATTTTAAAACTGGAGTTATTCTACATCTTAGCTGTGACACAAAGCAGGCCGTGTCTTTCTCTGCAGCAAGCAGCCACATAGGCGGACAAGGGGGAGATGGTGGTGGAATTGTTGAAAATGCTTCTCTTCACAGCTTCCACTGGTAAACAGGGATGCATTTTTTTAAAAATGCATTATGTCGAAAATGATTGCAACAATAGCTGTGGAAGACAACATTGCAGTTCATTATTTTCCTGTCTTGTGGGACAAGCTATCTTTGCAGCACCAGCACTAATGGTCACATTAGGATTCAAACAATGCACTGAGTAGTTGGTAGCTGTTTGGTCTCCTGTTCTTGTGGTAGCACTCCTAAATAGACGCATAAATTTAGTCCTTCCATTATTTTTATCTTGGTCATGTAGTTTTGTCAGCTTGAATTAATCACGTTGATCCAATAAGAAATGGGCTGCTCTCTTCTAAGTCTTGGATGTTTGCTTTTCAGAATTTACACAAGGGACTTGGAATAGCTCATGTCTAGAGGGATTCTTAGAGAGACTAAACTTAGAGGTTCACTTCACAGTGCTGTACAGGGCGCGGCTTACTGTTTTTTGTAAGAAATGACCATTGATCTTCTCATCCAAATTGTATTACAAAGCTAGCCATGCAGGGAGTTAATCCACCTGAAGTACAGCAATATGAAAGAAAGATAAGTCTGTGACAGAGACTGCCAAAGTTGACAGGGTCACCAAGGAAACTAGGAAATACCAAGCTTCTGAAAATCAACACACAGAAATCCCAACCTCTTTACTTTGGGTGTCTGTACTAACTGTATTTAAAAAAATATAAAGTCCCATCGTATTTTAAGCAACCCAGTTTTTGCCTTCATCATATTATATACACTTTTAAAAAGTGCTTTTGCAAACTCCAGAAAACAAGTTCTAATTGAAATCAAAGCACACCAGCTCAGCAATTTTGCATGTCTTTTGAAGTCAGTATTTTTTTCCCCCTAGAATTACTTTTTTTGATGGAAATACTTCATCAAGTGTCAAGCAAATCCTCATCAAACAATTATGAATTTGCTTTATTCTTCTTAGGAAGGACTGATGTTGTCATCAAGGTCCAGTAATTCCCATTAGCACATGAATGCCACAGCTTGAATGTGAAATATAGATATCGTATCATTTTAAAATTTCACAGCTTGGAGCATACTTGTACATTTGGGTTTTTATTCATTCCTCAGTAGACATGCTGTGTATTGCCTCTAGCTTACACCTCTCTGTGATACAGTTCATCTGGTTATTAGATTTCTAAGATCCTGTCATAAATGTAATTTTTTTTTCTCAATAATGAAGAATGTATCCTAATGTTTGGACTTGTTCTTTGGACAGAATTTCAGGTAAGTATCCAGTAACCAGTGAGTTGGAATAAAGTGCATTTGTTTAACCAGAGGGACTCAATGAAGAAAAACAGATTGTAAGAAAAATGAGTGTTGTATTTTTGTGAAAATTACTTTGTTTTGTTAGTAGAGCTGATGAATAAACCGTCAAAACTCTTTCAAGCATTACAATTTGGTTCCTAGAATAAGTAATTCTCTTAGATGAGAAGGTATTCATGCATAGCTCTGGCATTTCAGAAAGCTATAGTTGTTTTCTGGGTTTCAATGAAAATCTCCAAAATCCTTTTGTCCAGCTGACCCTCAGATTTTTAGCAAGCAGCTTGAAAACTGCACATCTGCAAAGCTTTTCTTTTGTGATTGGATGCTCTGTGACAGTTATTTTATTATGTCAGGAGTGTCTGTGGCTCAGGACTATTCCTTCAAAGGCTACGGACGTTCTGAGATGCGTTTGTCCCCCCCACTACTACAAGATCAGGCTTTGAGCACCTCCAGGGATGGGGCATCCACAGCTTCTCTGCGCAGGCTCTTCCAGTACCTTACCACCCTTTAAGTAAAGAATTTCCTCATAACATCTAACCTAAATCTTCCTTCTTTTAGTTTATAACCATTCCCCCTTGTCCTATCACTGTCTCCCCATGTAAAAAGTTGGTCTATTTTCTGATTATAAGCTCCTTTTAAGTACTGGCAGGTCACAGTGGGGTCTTCCCAGAGCCTTCTCTTCTCTAGGTTGAACAAGCCCAACTCCCTCAGCCGTTCATTATAGGAGAGGTGCTCCAGCCCTCTGATCACCTTCATGGATTCACTCCAACAACTCCACATCTTTCTGGTACTCCGCAGGGCTACTCTCAAGGAGTTCTTCTCCCAGTCTGTACATATACCTGGGATTTCCCTGACCAGGTGCAGCACCTTTCACCTGGCCTTGTTGAACCTCATTAGGTTCACATGGGCCCACTTTTCAAGCCTGTCTAGGTCCCTTTGGATAGCATCCCGTCCTTCTATTGTGTCAACTGCACCACTCAGCTTGGTGCTGTCTGCAAACTTGTTGAGGGTGCACTTGATCCCACTGTCTATGTTATTGATCAAAATGTTCAAAAGCACCAATCCCATGATTGGGATGACCCCTGGGGCATGCTAATTGTCACCAGTCTCTACCTGGATCTGTTGACCACAATCCACTCAACCAATTCTTTATCCACCGAATAGTTCAGTCTTCAAATGCCTCTCTCTCCAATTTAGAGATAAGGTAATAATCTCCAAATATAGGAAAGACTACCCCTCCCTAGTCTGGGAAGGGAAAAGACTGGAAAATAACAGAGCTGAAAGCAATACATGTCATTCTTGTTTTCTTGAACTGTCCATGACACAGTCTGTACATGTGATGGCAGTGCCTTAAAATTTTGAACTTTTCTGGATTTGGCATATCTAAACCAGGGAAACCACATATTTCCTGAGTGTCATCTCTCTTGCCTCCTGCTGTTTTACACTCCTGTGTAAATCCATGAAGTCTGTTTTGGTGTCCACAGGTGGATGCATTGAACTGCAGGTTTAAATGGCAGGTTCATCCTCTCCTGGGAAATCGTAACAGATGGGTTTTAAAGATATTTTCGTATTTTAGAATAACTAGACCATTAATTAAGTGACAAAAACAAATTTGGTTACTTACAGCCCTGCTAGAATAAATGATTTTTTTTTTTTAAGAGGGATGTTAAATGCCCAAGCAACACTGCTTTTGACATAGTCCATTGGTTATATACACAGTGCTCAGCACAGTGGTCGTCAGCAAAAGCTCTGCTTGGGAGGAGCTTCTCCTGACCTCCACGGGCACTGAGGGGATGTTCTCTGGCACCGGCTCGGTTTCATTGTTCAAAACGGAGCGATTCCTCCTGTCACTGCTGGCTTGGCAAAACCAGATTTCCTGCCTCAAAATGCTACCAGACAGAGAACAATCAGTTCTCCTAAAAGCAACCCGTCAGTGGTGTAGATTTGTTGTATGAGGTGCATAAGGAGTGCTCTTCTGGAAACAAGACTACTAGTCACTTCTCATCAAGTGTGAAATCACTCAAGGTTCAGAGACTTAGAGACGTTGTAGCTGCTTTCCAGCACTTGTGTCCCTGTGTAAACACTCTATTTAAGCCCAGATATCTCATTGAAGTGCATTGTTGTTTGGAATAGTGGTTGGTTGGTGCAGCACAACTAACTCATGCTGCAGAGATTCAGGACTGCCACCAGCTTTGGTGTGCGATTTGAGTGGGCAAGCCAAGTAAGCGGGTACAAAGGGAGACAAAGAACAGGAGAGGTGCAGGCAGAATAGTTAGGACACTAACATCTAAAAGATCCCCAGCAGGATTTTCCCAGAGGAATGTTCTAAAAGAGTGCAAAAAGAGGGTGAGATGGGAACAATTTGGAAAGACCTGTAGCTCCTGCATTGCGTTAAACCCTCAGAAGTCTCTGCTTCCCCATGGGGAAAAAGTGAAGAATCCAAAGAATACTGTGCACACGCTATAAAGTACTTGCCTTTTTCCTGTTTCAGTATATCCAGACTGAATCAACAGGATGAAATGGAAATGTCTTTGATATGTAAGCATTTTCAGCTATTTGCAAAGCTGGACATTGGTAATGTAAGGCATTGTATTGTAATTCAGTTACTAACTTGGCTTAAATTCAGTGACAGCATAAACAACTGACCGGATCTCTTTCTTCAGTCAGGTTTTGTCCATTTTCCAATCCATGGCACATATGGGACATGTCCTTGCTGCTGCCAAGCTTTGTGCAAACCATGTGACATGCTTTACTGGGTAGCTTGCTGGAGGAGTTTTCTTAGGAAATCTTCAGTTTCGTTGCTTATCAACCTCGGTTTATATTTTCTGCTTGAAACTGCATTAGGAGTCTATGCTGTATGGAGTTTAAATTAGTAGTGTGAGAGTTGAGCTGTGAACGAAGTGCAGTCACTGAACACAAACATGGGGAAAACAGCATGGTTAGCTGTAAGCAGTACCTGACAATTTTTGCAAAGAGAAATGCACCATGTGAACATATTATTTGTTTGCAGCCACAAAGCGTGTGGAGAATATAATGATGCTTTTCAGCCTATAAGGAGCAGACACAGCCAGCTGCTGTTTTGACACATCCAACTGCTAAATTTAACAAATTGTTAACAGGGTGTTTTTTAGCTAAGATTTCTACAATAGATTAATTAGAAATTATGTTGCGCTCTTCATTCACTCTGTTGAGCTCAAAAGTGAGAGATGCTCTGTATGGCTTTGGGCCAGTAGGCGCTAGTTCTGCATTAGGAAGAGTAAGTATAAAGTGTTTCTCATTAAAAAAATTCTAGGAGGTATACAGACAAATTCAACTGCTTGTTCGTAAACGAAAACCATGAGTTAGATGCTAGTCTTCAGTTGAAAGATATAATGAATTCTCAGTCCCAGTAACACAAATATCAGAGGAATCCACACATTCTCTGTGACCTACACGTGCATCCTACTATTACTAGATTTGTTTTTAAATATATGTAGCAGTTTACACGAGCTAAGGATACAAGTGTAAAACCTACTTTTTTTAGACGCTCTCTTTAGGGAAAGCACAGATTTTAAAGGTTCAAATCTTTTGCCTTTGACTAGTAGACTTCAGTAAGAAATGTCATAGCTCTCAGAAAAAAATTCTATAAAACCTTGCCCTTCTTGAATAGAGCTAAACACGTTCTAAAAGGCCTCAAAACATGTACTTAGACTGCATATAAAGCAGACTTATCAAACACAAGAAATAGAAAATTCTTTGCATTATTTTAAAAATTAAGATCAAACATGTCTAAAACATAAATTTCTGTATATAATGGTGCTCTTAATAGCTATCAGAAGAATTAGGAAATGGGCCTGGATAAAACATGAAGGCAGCAAAATACAAATTCTTCAGATAATCACTTGTGATGGTCATTCTCTTACATTGAGACTCTGACACATTCTGCCAACTTTGCGTCCAAGCCCCGCTGCTGTTTATACGAATGAATCTAACCATGCATTTATATTCGTGTTTTATGTCATCTCTTGATTCTTGTAAGAAAGTGGAGATTCCTGTTCTATAATTTAGGACAGAATTGCATCCTACAGCTGATGCTGCAGTGAAAGTCCAAATGGTCATAAAATACAGTGCTGTGTAACACTGATATTTGAAGGTTTTTATGGATTTTTGTATTAGATGCTCCAGCTAAGAATTGTATTCATTTTTCGAAGATGTATTACAATGCTTACATGACTAATTATCTGTATAGTCTCTTGGATGTGAAGTTTCATGTTTTTCTCCAGTATGAAGCTACAATATAGAGGTCTTATATCCAGGCCCAAATCATGTTATTCTGGGATACACTCTGCTGTTAAAGGTAGAAAACAGATACCCAGTTTTGGGTCTTGTCTGTAACAACATCAAACTACTGTGGGGTAGCTGGAATCTACAACATAAGCTGTAAACTAATTTAGAAATATGGTCACAAATCAGTGCTTGCTTACCAGAAATTGAGAAGGCAGCGCTCTTAATGCCCAGCAAATGCTCTGCTTGAGCTCTGTTTGTTTGAGCTCAATTTCACAGTCGTGTGAGATGGGTCAGGAAATGCACTAATTAGGATACTAATTAGGATATAAAGTGACTCTGCTTTTGATCCTCAGCCTTTCACATTATCATACCATCCATGATACAATAATAATTTCACAAAAATTTCACAAAAAATTCATGGCTTGTCATTTCTTGCTGCTTAAGCAATGCATGCCACACTGCATGGTATGGCTTTTGTTATATCCTGTGCTGCAAACTTGAACACCCTGAAAGCTAAATCCTCAAATTTACAATACTGAAGGAGCTCAAAGGGAGAAATTCCCCTAGGCAGCTCTTTTCTCTAAGCAAGAGCAAAACTGTTCAGTTCCCTGCACACCCACATCTCTCCTGGGATTCTTTCAGGAGCACTCCTGGTATGGCAAGTGGTTTGGAGCAGCAACCTGTGCCTGGCCAGTCTCACTTTTTTTATTTTTTATTTTTTGAGTAAGGAAGCTAGTTAAACCATTGGAACAACTTAATAAACTAGTCACAGGCTACATTTTTTGAAGTATTTTTTCTTCAGAATATAAAATACTTCCATAATGAGGAAAGGACTGCATTTTTTGGTCCAGGCATGATCTTAGAGCGATCTTTCATTGTCTTGAGTAAAAGATGGCTTAGAATGTGCATCACTAAAGAAATACATGGTCCTAAGTGTCATGTATATTCTATATGAAGCTAGGTTCAGTAAGTGCATACTCAAAACATGACAAAGTTGCAGTTCCTTAAGCTTGTTTGAGCTACAGTAACATCACTGGTAAATATACTGAGTATGCAAGAACTTGTAGTCTCAGTTTAAGAACCAAAGCGAAAAATCAATGTGGCTTGTGCACAACAGGAGAAAAAAGGAATATTCAAAGCCATCAGTTCAAACAGAAAATGAATTTACTCTAGGATTTTTGTTTTTAATTTTTTTCTTAATATTTAAAAAGAATTTTGTTAACTGTGTACTAAAGACAGCATAATCTGGAGTTGTTAGAAATGCAATGAGTGTCAGGGTACCCAGCTAAGTGCTGTTACCTAGCCCCACTAATTTCTGTTATTAAAAAAAAAAAAAAAGTATTTTAGTTTTTTTTTTAATCTACAGCATTTCTGGATATATAAGAATAATATTTCCCAAAGACAGACATGATTTGACTAATTTAGTCTCTGACTAAATTACATTATGAGTCTACATCTAGCTACATTTGCGGATAGTGCACACAAACCTTTACTCTTAATTAGATTATACCAGAAGTAGATAATGGTTTTACAGTCTGCTTCGCATCATCTTATTAAGCGTAACAACATATGGACTAGAAACAAGATCGTTTCACATAATCCTATGTGGGATTATATGACAATTCAAAGCAGTCTGTGAATCAGCCTTCAGAGAAACACATTTAGGAAATTTGGGCTGATCCCTTGATCTGGTTTGAAATGTTCATATTTTCAACTGCTTTCAAAATGGAGTTGTGCCACCAGAGCTACACAGCTACTAAGAAAAGCCACACGGATTCCAAATGTTCTTGCTTTTCTTAACGAGGATGAAGAGAGTTGGGAAGTGTTGCTGTTGCAAGCTGTTAAACCCATGATTGCATTATATTTTATAACACTGACATTTTTCAACATTTGAAGAAAGCAATTTATTTTATTTTTGAATTTCAACAAAGAGATTGGGACTGAAGCAGAATACAGGCTTAGTTCTATTATTCCAGCTCTTTTGGAGGCTGCTATAAATAATTTGGGGAACATAGAGTAAGTAGGAAGAGAATGGAAAGAACTATGTCAACCAACTCTACTAGCCTCTTTCTTGAAAGGGGACTGTCAACACTGATAAACAAAATGCTTGACTGTTATTACTAGATCAGTTCTAGGCTAGTCCTAAAATGTTGACATAGAGTTAGCTCTCGTGATCTCTGTTCTATTTACTTATTATGAGATATATTTTTATTACAATAGAATTTCTTTTCAAGGCATGATAATCTCAAGGCTTTCACTAAGTATTTGAGGCTTTCAGAGGAACATACGTTTTTAAAGTATTTTATAATATCGAGAAAAATCTGAATGTGACCCATACAGCAACCCAGGATGCCAACACTTAGGTTTTGTAGTTGCTCTTGCAAATGAATTTAAGTTCATGATTTCTCTAGGAACCAGTTCTTTCCTGAGCCTGGGGCACAAGGCTCATATGTATCTGCTTAGCTTTATAAAAGTGAGTGTGCTGAGGTCAGTAAGTCCATGCAGAATATAAAGTAAGCTGCCAGACATAAAAGCTTTTGTCACTTCTTTTATGTGTCAGTTTTGGATCACCGCTTATTACATTCTGCTTAACACACTCTTTCACAGTTAAAGAAATATTTGATGAACATTAACAATCCCACAGCACATTATCTCTAAATTGGAGAGATATGGATTTGAATAGGAGACTGTTCAGTGGATAAAGAATTGGTTGGATGGGTTGTGGTCAATGGGTCTATGCTCAGGTAGAGACCTGTGACAGCTGGTGTCCCCAGAGGGTCACTCCTGGGACTGGCGCTCTTTAACATCTTTATCAATCACATAGTGGGTTCGAGTGCATCCTTAGAAAGTTTGCTGATGACATGAAGCTGAGTGGTGCAGTTGACACAACAGAAGGAAGAGATGTCATCCAGAAGGACCTGAATAGGCATGAGGAGTGAGCTGATGAGTACCTAATGAGGTTCAATAAGGCAAGGCGTTGCACTTGGGACACAGCAATTGCAGGTACGTGTACAGAATGGGAGAACTCATCGAGAGCAGACTTGAAGAGAATAACTTGTAGGTTCTGGTGGACAAAAAGCTTGACATGATCCAGGCATACATGCTTGCAGCCCAGAAGGCAACATGTATACTAGACTACATCAAAAGAGGAGTGGCCAGCAAGGAAGGGGATATGATTGTTTCCCTCTGCTCTGCCATTGTGAGGCCTCATCTGCAGTACTGCATCCAGGCCTGGGGCCCCCAGCCCAAGAAGGATGTGGAACTGTTGAAGTGGGTCCAGAGGAGGCCATGAAGATGATCAGAGGGCTGGAGTACCTCGCCTGTGAGAAAAGGTTGAGGGAGCTGGGCTAGTTCAGCCTGGCGAAGAGAAGGCTCTGGGAACAACTCCTTCCAATATTTAAAGGGAGCTTATAATCAGGAGGAAGACAGATTTTTAACATGGTCTGATAGTGATAAGACAAGGAAGGATTGTTTTAAATTTAAAAAGAGGGGTTAGGTTAGATGTTAGGAGGAAGTTTTTCACTTCTTCACTTCAGTGGGTTCGTATAATTGAAAATTCTTTGCATTTTTTCATAGCCTTCCTTGCTGCTGTGCATAAGATCCCATTTCCATGAACTTTAACAGCAACTCAGGCATCCAATTTGAATTTTAGATGCTCATGTTTGTAGTAAATAACCTGCACTGTTGCTGAAATGTGTCTAGACTCTGGACTGAGTAAGATGGGCATGAGAAATGGGGTAGCTGAAATGGATGGCTTTTTCTAAAACTGTTTTGAGTGGGGCTTGAGTTTAAAAGGTGCATACCATAAGATCCCTGATCTGAGATTCACTGAATGCAGGGACCATTTTTTCTACTGGCTGATGACCCTCTTCTTCATGCTGGGGTACATATAAATATGCATATATGCATATTGCAAATCACAGTTATAATTACGTTTACTTCACTGTTGCTGTGGTTAAGGCAAATATGGTTTATTGAGAATACATTATTGTGCACACAAATCACATAATTATTTGATCCTGTATTTTAACTAAGCAAATTACAATGTTTCCATTTATTTTCTGGATTCAGGATTAGACCTTATTCTTCCCCTCTCTTGTTTCTGTAAACTTCCCTTAGCTAAAGTTATTTTTAAGTGTTGTCCTTCACATGAGCTGAATATCTCCACCCCTGCCTCTAGCTGATTAATCATAGTCAGAAAAGTTGGGATAAAGTGATTTGTCTGGCTTAAAAACTAAAAATGCAACTGTGAAATTATTGCTCCTTGATAAAGAGGAAGAAGTTTACATTTTTAGCCTTTTCAACTCAATATTTTGGCACAGGGCCTCACGTTCACTACATTTTATTAAAGCTGGCCTACTTATGTCAAGAGCTATGCAAGATCTTCATCCAGGTTTTGTTCCCTGGATGTATTTCTAAGCCTCATGCGAAACGAAAGATTATTCACTAATCATGTATAGGGGATTTCTTTACTTGGATTCAAGAGTTTGCTGAATACACAGATGAGAGATGCTAAGCTATTTTTGGATGACAGGAGGGCTCTTTATACAAGCTATTCACACGGCATTGGTGTGAAATGTGAGTGATCATGCTCACAAGATAAAAAGAATTCTGTGCCATTTTTTCACACTTTATTGTTATTGTCCAAACATATACAGGATCACTTCTTTTTCACAAAACATATCATATTAAGCATATTTATTGCGTAAATATTAGTATAGAAGCACATGTCTACAGAACATAAGTGTCCCCTGTTGTTTTGCCCATAAAACAAATGAGATAGCAGTATGACTGTGTATACAAGAAAAAAATAATAAATAAATAAATAAATAAAGCATAAATTAAAGCAGTAATTTATTAAAAACTACAAACTGTTTACGGTGCAAGCAAAAATGAGAAGACAATGTGGAATTATCCTGAGGAAGATAGAAGAAACACAGGCAAGACTATTCAGAGCTATCTTTTCCTTTAGGTAGATATGGGTAAATTCTTTCTAGATCTTGGAAAAATGTCATCAGAAGTGTCATTATGTATAACAACGTACTACTTCAATGTCTGCATTGTTCTAGCTACAGTGGTTATGGATGTCTCTTTCTACTCTTCTCTGAAATCTTGATTTTCAAAATATATACAATTTGAGCAACTAGATACTTGAACAGTAGCAATACACAATAGAATTAAGAAGGTTCTTTGAGCAAGATGCTTAAAGCTCCTCCAGTTCTAATGCATGAAAGTACTATTCATCAGTTAGCCATCCTGCAATTGTTAGAAGCCTGCCAGACAAAAATTTGAGCCTTACTTTATTTATGTCTTGGTTAAATTCTCTATCAGACTTTGAGTACCTGATTGATAGTCTATTGTTTTTTCTTTAAGTTCTAGCATTAAAAGCTAGGAATTTCTGTTTCATAATCTTCCAAAGAGTGTGATGAAATCTTGTCTGTATACTTAAACATTTCTTTTAAGTCTATCATAAGCTTTATTTTAAAGTGAGATACACTGAATTACAATCAAGATCAGTCCAGTTTTGTATTTATAACATTTTATAAAAGATGAAGATATTCACATTTTGTAACCCAGACGTGTATGATGTGGAAAAACTTATCAAAGTGTCAGTTATAGAGTTGAGAATCAAATGCAAACACTACTGTTCTAATCACTAAATGAAAGCTCCTCCCTACCATGGAAAATGTATGAATAGAGAGGAGACTGTAGAAGTATCCATCTGCATGGCAAACAAAATGCATCATAAACGAATAAAACTTAGGATCAAACAGTATAGTTTAGATTTCTTTCAGTATGCTATTTGAGGTTCAAGCTTATTCCATGTTGGGGGAAAAAAAAATACCCACAGCCTGAGCATTGCATTACCTATTATCAAAAGCCCTACCTTTTTAAAAGCACATAATCAAAAGGTCAAATTGCATGGCATTCAGAGAACCTATTCCACTCTATTCATTTTAAAAAATAAGTCAGATGGGATTGTCTTTAAAGAACAAATGCTTACCATGGTGTCTCAAAACCCTCAATCATTTTCAGTGATTCTTGAGCCCAGGCTCAATAGCAACAATATTAATAGTCAGCAATAAGCAGAATATATCAGCTGTTTTTCTAGTCAGTTTTTTAAGAACCATCACATCCGTGTGTATGTTATTAATTTTTCTGACCCCCCCCACCCCCCATCCTTCAGATTTCTCAAATGATTTCCCCTCCATTTCTTTCTGTCTTTTGGTAATGGGATGCAACTCAGGACATAAATACAGCAAAAGGTCACGGGTCACCAAGACAATTTACAGCAGAGTGTTAGTCTCCAAATACCACTACACTTCTGTTTCAATGACATTCTAATTAAATTTATGGTGTTTTGCACCCACTCTATTCCAGCCCAAACCAGGGCAATGGTATAGACAAAAACAGTGTAAGAATGAGAAAGAGATTACTTACAAACCAGCATCTGTATGGTCTTTGGGGGTGAGAGACCTCCTGAACTTCCACAGCCTCAAGGAGCTTGGCCAGTGAGCTCATGCTGTAAGCCACAGTGGACTTCAGCAAAAGTAATGCACACTTGGAACAGTTGTTTGGCCATGCTGTCCTTCAGCTATCTTGGAAGGATTACTTCAAAACCTCTTTATTTCAGACTTTTTATTTATATTATACCCCAAACTGATAGAAAACACTGAGCCAGAGGTTTTTTGATCACAATATCAGAAGAAGTCACATAGGCATCTGGTAAATCCAAGGTAGGATTATAGCTAAGCAGTCTTCCTCAAGAGGATAAAGTAGGCACAGCTGCTTTCCAGAATCTGAAAATGCAACTTACAAACAGAATGAAGCATTTGCCTTTTGGTATTTCTCCTGTGTGAGCTTTCTACTCTTAAAATTACATCCAACTTTGAAGTGTTAGAGACAGCACTTTGGGGAAAGTCAAGAATGTAAGAACACGTATTTAATTTGCCTACTCTATTGCCACTGAAGTAAATAGAAACAGGGCCAATTAGTGACCTACACAAGGTTCCAGCTTTTGCACCAAATTGTATTTTCCTTTTCTTTTCCCTTGTTGAGCAAGAACAACAGGCATGTAAATGATTGAATTGGTTACTTGTTATAATAAAATCATGTTGGGGAAAGACTAGGTAAGCTGTCTCCAATCCTCTTGCCCAAGTCAATATGTAACTTAGCAATATTCCTGTGAAAACTTACTGGGTCAAAAATGCCTAAAAGTTTGCATGCAGTGTTAAAGCAGAAATTTTTAAGATACTCCTGGAGACAGGACTCGAAGCCAGTGTAAGCTGTCAAGACATGTAGAGTTACTAATTGAGATAGTGACACAATTCAGAAAAATAAATTATTTTAACTGGACAGCATTAATATTGCCAGAAAAAAATGTGCTACTGAACTGTTACATACAGCTGTTGTCACTTCTAAAGCCTGGCATGTATTTGTAGACAGCCACATCCGTCAATTCTTCATCTGAAACAGTTTCTTATCTTCAAATTAATATGTATCTCTGAATTTCCTTTACTTTCTCTGGAATATACACACCGTGCATACTTACACTACAACTTGTTCAAACCTAAAGATAGGCAGCTTGCTGTGTTTCACAGAGTAAGGAACTTTTAAAGTGGTCTCTGAGGTAACAGAAGCTACTGATGATATTGTTTTGACATTATATGATGAAATGAGATATTTCGTCTGTTTGTCTTCAGGTTAAAGAACGGATAATTCTATTTGCACAAGAGTGACATGGGAGTTAATTAATTAATTAATTATAACACACACATATAATGGTAAATCAAGAGAAGGGCTTGGGTTACAGTTTTCTGGTAAAACTCGTGAGAATTACATTTACCTTATGGAATGGAGTATCTTGTAAAAATATTTTATGTACATCTAAGGACAGGTCTTTTTTTTTGTGTGGTTCCTTTCAACTTCTCTATTTTGAACATCACGTTTATAAATAGGGCTTTTCTTCTGCCTTGATTTAGACTCATCATTAACTGATGCCTCTTTTTCACCATTAAAGATGAGTTGAAACTGACCAAGCATTTATACCCCTATCCAGCCTGCAGGAAGGATATTTAAACTTATTAACCATTCAACTTTTTTGAAAAGAGTTATTGCTGTGCATCTCCCAGGATGCCATGAATGCCAGCTCCAGAACAGCCTACTCATTTCTAGCTAAGATGACTTTGTTCTCTCTTAAGTTTCTATCAATGTTGGGAGTCACTCTGACCCCTCTTTTAAAACACGAAAGAATGCAATCCAGCAGGACTCTTTTCTGGCCATCAAGCTGGTGTAGACCTGCAGTTTTCGGTACACAAGATCTGCATGCATCTGCTATGCATGTAGATCTAGTGGAAGATACTGTGACTCAGCATATATTCCTATCCATCACATCTTTTTCCATTACGACTCTTGTGATCTAGGCAGAGAACGACAGCTTGTCTAAATATTCTTTGAGAAATCTGTAATTTCCAAAAACCTCATGCAAGCATATGTGCTTTAGATGAAGTGCCGATTTTGTAATGTTTTGTGATATGGAGCAGTACCTTTAAACTGGAGATGCTGGGCTAATTGATCTAATATTTTGTATGAGCATTAACAACTGTTCTATCCGTGCCAGATGCCCAAATGGGATTTCAGAAGACATTTGTCTTTCAGAGGTTGTCTTCTAACACAAACACTTGCATCCTGAAGCACATTGGCTCTTCTGCTAAAATCTGCCTGTCCAGTTGGGCAGGGACCTTTCATTTCCCTAGCCATGAATACACAATGGTCACTAAAGCTTAATTCAGCCTGATGAGTGTCCTTAATTGCAAAAATTCGGCTTATTGCTGGCCTAATTTAAGACCACACCAGAGCTTTCCAGCAGCAGGAACTTGAAGTTTATCCACCTCCTTTCCACAGTGTTAGAAATACTGTGCATGTGGGTAATAGAGATTCAACTCCAATATCAAAAGCACAGAAAAAATGTAATTATAGTATTTGTTTCATTCTTCATCTAGATATCCTTCTCAACACCTCTGCACCATTTAGCAACTGGGATGTAGGATCTCAATTCCTTTCTCCCCAGTTGTCCTTCTTTCTATTACATTTTCTATTACGACAGTGCTTATTTTTTTAAAATGGTGATGCGTTGTAACTTCTATTTAAGAACAAATATCTTTTGTTAATATTCAAGGAGGGAAAATATCACCAGGCTCTAGAAGGGTATTTCCTTACCATTTATCCCAAGGGAGTTGTCTACTGGGAGGAAGCAGCTGGGGAGGGTCAGAAATTGGGGCTGTCCTGTCATAATCTCCCTTGAGCAGGCTAACTTTCTCTATGTGCATGGTGCAGAGAGCCAGAAAGTCTAATAAGCAACTGTGGTCTCTGCTAGAATTCAGCTTTGCAGTGCCTAATTCCATTTTCAATCATGTGGGATTAAGTTGTTTCTTAGCTGGTACTGAATTGCTCTGCTAAGTAATGAGGGAATACCAAGCTGGGGCTCAGTGCAGCTGTCTCTCAGACAGGTCTGGGAGTGAGATTTCCCCTGCGGCTGTGGGGAGAGGGTTTCCCCAGTGCCTTCCTTTCCCTGTCCTGCTCTCTCAGTCTTCTCAAATGTTTGCACTCTCATCTCAGCACAAATGCTTGCAGGCAGATTAAATTGTTAGTGGTTTGTGATGTATAGAAATTATTTGGAAAAAAAAAACAATAATAACACAATAAAACTTGGTTATTGTTTGAAAGCTATCATGATTTATCCACCTGTCTAGACATCCCGTTTTGTTATAAATCAATCTGCTTTACCAATACCTGTCTGCACTTAGCCCCACAGCTTCAAAAGAGAAGTTGCAGCCTGTATGCTCTCTTACTAATGCAATGCTTAATTTGATTTACTAGAAGCAGACACACGAAGTATGTTAAATGTAAATTCAATCTGACAAAAAGTTGATTTCCATGCCTGTAAAATTCTAACTATTTCAATTTAGAGCACTGAGACTTGCCTTGCTGACACTCAAAATGGAGCTATTCCTGACTTCAGGCTTCACAAAAATCCTGCGAAAGAGTGCTCTCAGAGACCGAGAAAAGAGAGCATAGGCATGAATAATTGCCATGCATCTGCCTTTTATCTGCACAGGGCTCCCTCATGACCCGAGCTGTGTGTCATTAGTAGCTGCTGCATGCATGCCCACGTGTGCAAAGTGGTACATTCATGAGAGCAGTAAGCCTTTTGCTCCACACCTGGGCTCACTGGTGGATGCAGTCCCTGAGTGATGACATCAATGCCTTTGGGCAAAAGCTGCTATTTGCAACTTTTTTCTGCTACTCTGCAAAAGCCTTTGAAGTTCTTATAAGTCTGTAGGATAGCAATGATCCTTATGCAGAATGAACTAAGATGTCAAAACTCAGCAGAGCAGCACTTTTAGATACAGAAGTCTTGCAGGGCAACAAGAAACTACACACATATTCTCCCTTAGTGGGCAAAGAGGGGGGGTTGCTTCATAGGTCTTCTCTCTAATACTGTTTTTCTTTGACATAATTCCAGTGTTACTCAGGTATACTGAGTTCTGGTATAACTAAACATCTCTTGAAAAATGCCAAGGGTGAAGTTGGTGGACATTAAGCTTGTAGCAATAAAATAATCTGTTTTCTGAGAAATGCTGTAGAGGTAAATCAAGAGGGAACACTTAGAACTTGTAAGATTTAGGAGCTAGGTCAATAGAGGCAGGAATTTAATTTAATTCCTCCACTGCAATGTTACATAAAAAAAAAAAAAAAGATGCCTCACTTGCTCCAAGATTAAAGGTCTCAGCATCTGAGTGAGATTTAGAGTTTGCTGGTGGTGAGAGGTAGATAACAACGGGAGCTGCAGGAGAGTGGATGGAGACAGATCCATGGTTTTTTTTTTCAGCAACTTGCCTACCAGTTGAAAATAGTGACTCAGGCTTTCAGCTGTGCAGAGGTGGGTCAAGCTGACTGAAAGTGTGGTCCCACTTTCCTTCTTCACTTCCTCTGCTGACTCTGCCACACACATGATGTGCAGCCTGTGGAGATGGCATGCCCAACATGGAGGTGCTACCAACCTGCCCAGCAGAAAGCCTGAACGGCTCATCTCAAAGACTGGCCACAAGTGCAATTCGTGTCAAGGACTGCCTTATGTCCACATGCCTGGCAAAGCTGAATTTCAGTATTCTGCAAGAGAAAAGCAGAGGAACTTTTTTCCACAGCAAGCCATTTAACTGACTCCATGTTTAGTGTAAAAATAATCACCACTTCCTACTGAGGCAATGCCTACAGCAGTAGTGGCATCAACAGAAACTAGTGCCTATTGAATGACATAATGGCGGATGTGGACACTGATATAACATTTCAGGCTTTCCTTCATCATTTACTAAGGTAACCTAAGGTACTTCTCTAATTGTTCAATTAGATTTCTAGGGCAGTTTTATCAAGATTTGTCTTTGAGAGTCTGTGTAGCATTGGTGTGGCCATTTCCTCCCACGTTCCAAGCCTTTATAGCAGACTTCTGCAAGAAGATTTGATATGCATAACGACATATAGAAGTGTATGTAACTGGAACTTTAATTCTATATGCACTGTATACATACACACAATCATATATGTATCTATATGTGCCTATAGACACAAATATGTATATGTGAGAAGAGAAGGCTGCGGGGGGACCTGATAGCAGCCTTCCAGTACCTGAAGGGGGCCTACAGGAAAGCTGGGGAGGGGCTTTTTACAAGGATAGATAATGACAGGACAAGAGGTAATGGTTATGAACTGGAAGAGGGTAGATTTAGACTAGATATAAGGAGGAAATTCTTCACTGTGAGGGTGGTGAGACACTGGAACAGGTTGCCCAGAGAAGTCGTTGATGCCCCCTCCCTGGAAGTATTCAAAGCCAGGCTGGATGGGGCTTTGAGCAACCTGGTCTGGTAGGAGGTGTCCTTGCCCATGGCAGGGGGGTTGGAACAAGATGATCTCTAAGGTCCCTTCCAACCTGAACCATTCTATGATTCTATGCGTAAAACCTGCCTGTGGTTCCCATTTATGAACACATGCGCACAAATTTATGGGTTGCTTGCTTTTCTTGTTACATTTTCTTTGACATCAAGACTCACTGATATGAATTGTGCAGACTCACAAAGAGGATCGTACATGACTGGAAGTACAACAGTGATGGTATCGTTTTGGGGCACCTTCATCTGTTCTCACCCTGAAAATCTTTAGTTTTCAATGAATATTTGTTACACTAAAGAGCTTGGGAAAAATCTTTCTTGTGACGGCTGATATTTTCTAAATAGGGTTTCCCACATTTTCATACCAGCAGTGCTCTCACTGCTGAACAGCTGAATAGCATTTTTATTTCTCTGAGTAAACAAGAGGAAGCAAAAAGACAGAAATAATGCTTGGGAAATGCAGCATGCATCAGTGTATAAAGTAGTGTCCAGTAGTGTAAAGCACTTGTGAAATAATTAATACTGCATCAACTTGTAAAGTTTTGTTTTGCTTGGAATTCTTGATTGACAAAACTGGTACAATTTCTGGAAATGACTTTTTACATAAGAAAAAGAAACATACGAAGCCTATTAATAGTAAAATAATCTAAAAATAAGCACAAAATATTTTGGAGTTGCAATCTGTTCATCTCTTATCACTCAAAAGTAGAAGATCTTTAGGTACAATTTTTATACTTCGTTTCTATTACTTTACACTTGGCTGAAACAGCAGCAGAATGTCATCTGGTTTAACTTACCTTTGTGGATGGCATTTCACAGATATTTTGTGCAAGCTTAGAGAGTGGGGAAAACTGCACCTTACTACCCCTTCCTCTTTCAGCCTTTGTTCCTTTGCCCAGATGCACCAGGTTCTGCTTCATGACACAGTGCATTAAACTAAAGCTGTCTCAAAACATTCTGTAATATCCTCTTCCAACTGACTGTAGTTTTTCTGTACTTTTAGGGTTCTTTGAATAGTTTGGGATAATCCTGTTCTCACTGACTCTCTCCTCAGTGGAAAAATTCTGAAATATTTCACTCGTGCTAAGGAAAAACAAAAAGGTTACAAATAATTAAAGCTTTTAAATAGAGGAGTTGAGTTCAGATAATATGTGATGGGTACTACACAGGTTCTTAAATAAACAGACAAAATTACATATGGTTAACTGTCACTGGAAAACAATGCATTTTTCTTGTTATAATTTCATTGTGTTAAAACCACTGATAAAAGATCTGCAGTGAAACATGCTGGGATGAATTAGTTCAATAACTGTTACTATTTCATTATGATGACTTAAGCCTTCTACAAATGTCATGGCATTAACTTTTTATGCAGCGCCATGAAGAAATGGCTGCTGTAAGAATCAAACGCCTTCTTAAAAGTCAGCAATTTTTGTCTGTTTTTATGGGACTACTGGTCACTCTGCAATATTAAATGACAACGTTGCTGTGAGAATTATGTCCCTGCATGATGTTTGACTTGGGCATCTGGCCATTACAGGAATGAAACTGCCAACAGATTCGATAGCAATCTCCATCACAGTGCTTGGGCATGGTTCAACAGTCCATTTACATTTGGCAGATATTCCTAATAAGTCTCCCTCAGGGCAAGTAACCTTTTAATAATATTTTCTCTTTGAATTCATTAAAGAGATACCTGCTCTAATATATTGTTTGTGCAGTGATATGCTCTGATTGATGATTCTTTCCTGTTTGCCACCGTGCCCCTCCAACTCCCCTAATAACAGCCTCTACCCATCCACCACTTGGCTCAGGTCTGGCCTCTTCTCAAAACACAGCTGGGTTTGTTGGGGGCATGCCTGCACCACGAGCGATTCACCCTGCCCACACTGCTGCAAAGGCTGTGCCTTCCTCTTGTATCCATTTGCGCTAAAAAGTTTTAGCAGATCTTCATCATTTGTCCATAGTTCTGAGGGGCACTGAAAATAGAGAGTTGACCCACTCAGGGTTTATTTACAAAAAAAGAAAAGTAAAAGGCTGCCAATAGTCATGTCAGATTATTATAAACTTGTGAAATACACACATAAATGACAGACTACAGACACAAAATTGGGAAGCTACTAAGTATTCACCTGTAAGGTATTATGAATACAGAATTACTCTCTTGTTTTTTCCCTTTCCTTTCCTTTCCTTTCCTCTTTCCTTTCCTCTTTCCTTTCCTCTTTCCTTTCCTCTTTCCTTTCCTCTTTCCTTTCCTCTTTCCTTTCCTCTTTCCTTTCCTCTTTCCTTTCCTCTTTCCTTTCCTCTTTCCTTTCCTCTTTCCTTTCCTCTTTCCTTTCCTCTTTCCTTTCCTCTTTCCTTTCCTCTTTCCTTTCCTCTTTCCTTTCCTCTTTCCTTTCCTCTTTCCTTTCCTCTTTCCTTTCCTCTTTCCTTTCCTCTTTCCTTTCCTCTTTCCTTTCCTCTTTCCTTTCCTCTTTCCTTTCCTCTTTCCTTTCCTCTTTCCTTTCCTCTTTCCTTTCCTCTTTCCTTTCCTCTTTCCTTTCCTCTTTCCTTTCCTCTTTCCTTTCCTCTTTCCTTTCCTCTTTCCTTTCCTCTTTCCTTTCCTCTTTCCTTTCCTCTTTCCTTTCCTCTTTCCTTTCCTCTTTCCTTTCCTCTTTCCTTTCCTCTTTCCTTTCCTCTTTCCTTTCCTCTTTCCTTTCCTCTTTCCTTTCCTCTTTCCTTTCCTCTTTCCTTTCCTCTTTCCTTTCCTCTTTCCTTTCCTCTTTCCTTTCCTCTTTCCTTTCCTCTTTCCTTTCCTCTTTCCTTTCCTCTTTCCTTTCCTCTTTCCTTTCCTCTTTCCTTTCCTCTTTCCTTTCCTCTTTCCTTTCCTCTTTCCTTTCCTCTTTCCTTTCCTCTTTCCTTTCCTCTTTCCTTTCCTCTTTCCTTTCCTCTTTCCTTTCCTCTTTCCTTTCCTCTTTCCTTTCCTCTTTCCTTTCCTCTTTCCTTTCCTCTTTCCTTTCCTCTTTCCTTTCCTCTTTCCTTTCCTCTTTCCTTTCCTCTTTCCTTTCCTCTTTCCTTTCCTCTTTCCTTTCCTCTTTCCTTTCCTCTTTCCTTTCCTCTTTCCTTTCCTCTTTCCTTTCCTCTTTCCTTTCCTCTTTCCTTTCCTCTTTCCTTTCCTTTCCTTTCCTTTTTCCTTTCCTTTTTCCTTTCCATCAATCACATTTCTCTTGTATCTTCCTGCCACAGTGCCATGTGGCTGTACAGGCTCATATTCTTTGCATGTCTGACCCTCATTTTTAAGAAGCAACCCTACTGTTGAGTGCAACAAAATCTGAGGAAAAACAGTTTTCTTCTTATTATTATTACTTTTATTATTATTCTGTCTCCAGTGTTAACGTCAAACTGCCAGGGCTGTTTAAAGATTTGTATACCACAAGACCAGAAAATTGCCACAGGCAACAAACAAACAAATCTGGGCATAATTTTGCCTGGACAGTTTAAACAGAGCAGAGGTTGTTTCCGTTGAGCTCTCTGGAGGAGCAAGTAGCGCTATGGTGCAGTGGCAAGAACATCCTTAGAACCATGGTCATGAATAATGCAGCAAAAGAAGAAAAATACAGTTTTAATTCTACTGCTGAGGTAGCAAAGGCAATTTTTGACATGTTAAGCTGAGTTATAAAACATAAAGCTAACCATGTAGGTCTAATCATTTAAATAAGGATACTCACAAGGTCCGGTCTCATTAGCAATTCCCGAATGTCTTAGATGGAGTTGTGGACTTCCACCCTCAAAGATACACACCAAGAGGCTTCTAATAAGTGCTAACTGGGAAGGAATTTAGAAGGCAAACATGCTCTACCAAATGGGACCCAAGAACATCAAAAATATGTCAACTCCTCCTAGCAGTGTTGGAAATTCAGAGCTGAGAGCAAATGATGAAACACTAAGTTCAGTTGTGTTTGTGGTATTTATTTTCTCTGCATTTTATTACTCAATGCTGTACGGAGAAACACTTCTTCTGTTGGACAATAATATTGCTTTTTATATCTACCTGAGTTGAAAATTTACAACTGAAAAGCTCTAACAACCATCTTTCTTTTAAATAAATTGTCATGGGGAATTTAGGAAAGTAGTTTCACTATAAGCTTCCCTAGTGGATCTTCTTCCAGCTCTAATTGCTTTGGAATTTCTTGGTTATTTTCAGGTTAGATGACTATTCACTTACACATGCCTCTGTCACATAACCAATAATGCAAGTAGATATTTAGATGCCTGCTCAGAGACTCGAGCTGTTATTTAATGCAGTAATGGAGCTTGAATCTTTTATATTTCACTGCAGAAAATTATCTGGTCAAAAATTTCACTTTACCTGGCCACTTCTAGTTCAGATGTTTCAAGATTGCCAATCCCAAATTATTAAACATCACGAAAGAGGTACTCAAAATTTTGACTCTGAAAACAGGATATTTTCCTTTCTGCATGCCTTCAGGATCTTAAGCTAGCATTGTTAAATTGTGGAGTTTTACCTAGAGTTGTGATTGCTGAGAACTTATCACTTCCATGACTGAAAGCTGAGAGTGTAACACATTGTGAGCTGCTGCAGTGCTGAGGAAAAACAAAATCATTAAACATTAATTACATATAAGAATTGGATATGCACAACTCTAATGGCGTAATACAGCTTGAAATGGAAATGTTGAAAGCAATATTTCTGCTGGAAAGGGAAAAGAAAATATTGGATCCAGAGTATATAGAGTGAATTCTCTGCAAAGAGTGCTTTTAGCAAAGAGCTGTCTCTGTGTAAGAGCCTTGTGAGCCCCAAATGATAAGTATTTTATGTGCAAAACCTAGCTTTTCCCATTATAGCTATTCTAGAACACCCTTAGATACAAACAGAAATCAGGAATAAAAAATGGGGAGTTTTAAGGAAAACTTCCACAGCAACGATTCTTGCTATTTTTTTTTTCCTTTCCCTTCAAAAGATTTTATTTAGATTTAAGTGGAAATGAATTGAAAGGGGGAAATTAAGAAATTCCATCATGGACCATGAAAAATACTGCCAAGCATTAATATATTACTGATTGGTCATAGCTGTCACCCTCGATTTTCCCTATACTGTTTTCTAATCTCTTTGCTACACATTGTTTCCCATATGCTGCATAGTCTGAACGTGTTGACCTCTTAGCTCTGCTAGCACTTTCCTGCAAGGAAGGCTGGCAAAGGCTGCAATTAAGAGATTTAGGCTGCAGCTAGTCTGAAATTCTAAATCCAACATTTGATCTATAAAGGTGCATTTGGGGTGGAGGGAAAATTTCCTGACATCTTTATTGCTCTCCTAAAGTAGTGTTGCATTATGGATACGTCTGCATGCATGAATGAACGCTGTGGTTAAATAAGATATGATTAAAATTGTCCATCAGTTTCAGAGGGAAAAAATCGGCCTTTGGTCTGTAAAAAATCTGTAGAAATATAGTTTCTCTGGAAAATATTTTTAAAAAAACAGTTTATATTAAAACCAGAAATACTTACATTTAGTACTGCTATGCAATAACCTATTTACTGCTTCTTGAAGTAGATACCAGCATCACTGGTGCGCATTTCCGACTGGACAGCATTGGATAGCACACAACTGGAATCATGCAGGGCATTGGCAGAATTTTCCATCAAAAAAAAAGCAGTCAACAGTTTTCCCATCTTTTCAAAGAGAATTTAAAAAAAAAAAAAATTTGGTGGGAGAGGATATTTTTTAGCATCTCTGAATGCAGCTCTGTGACTTCCACCTTTGAGAATTCACTGTTATATTTTCCTAGTCATCTTCTAAGAGATTTTAAAAAATATATAAAACAACTTTTTATTGACTTTCTGAAGAACTTTTAAGAGATGAGATTAAGTTTGTCCTATTTAGCTTCAGTGCACTAATTTGATTTGTGTTAGTTCCATGCACAGAACACTTCTCAGAGAGCTGTCTCTGCATAGGAGTTTGGTAAGCTTCAAATGTCAAATATTTAGTGTGTGAGACAACTTTTCCGAGTGGCATCATTCCAACTCTGATCCAGTTTAAGGCCTCTTGATCAGTTAAATACTTTGTCTGTGTATTGCAATATTCAGATGTGTTACCTGTGGGGAAAGAAGCAAGATTATTCAGTAGAGTGATTATTAAATCATCTAGACTGTAAGAGGATTATATATTCACACTAGCTTAAACATAACTGAGTCCATTAGCATTTGCATGCGGGGTTCCTAATTGAATTTATCAATAAACTTTAACAAAAACTCAGTCATTTGACTTCCATTTATCCAAAAAGTGCACGCTCTGCAACAACAACTTTTTGAAAAAAATAAGCCTTTTTTGAATCAGAAAGTTAAATAGTTTTCCAGAAATTGCTCAGTAAGTGGTAAAGAGCTATTTACAACCTCCCTGTGCTGGAAATGCCTCATGGCCTGCAAGACCCTATATCTGAACTCTATGCATTTAATCCATGTATACTGCCCAAAGCCTCCAAAAGTTCCTTGTGAAGAAGCATGAGGGCTTTTTGTTTGGTGCACCATGTAGTAAAATGCTCGGGAGCAATTTTTAGGGATGAGAAGCCAACATGTACTAACTACCCCATGCTGGATGTTGTTAAGAGCTGTACAGAATTACCAGATTGGTTAAAAAACAGGGGTAGCATGGGTCTGCACCTAGCCTTATCTGTCACTAAAAGTGGCGCTGGATTCTGCGGTTATTGTGCATGCTACACTTGTGGGAAATATTGATCTTTTACGTCTTAAGGCAGCATCTTAATGTGGGTTTGTTCTTTTATTCAAGTTACATTTGAATGTGAAAATGAAAAAGTACAAATGGCTTTGTTCAAATGGTGCATCTCTCCTCTTAAAAATGTACAGCTAAAACATGTTTCAATGTAAAGTCAGTAAAAAAACCTCATCAGTTTAACTCCATTAAGATTCTGAGCTTTGACAAAAGTGATTATTAAGTGCAATTTTATATGAGAGATGCTAATAAACATTGCAAATGAAAGATGGTAGGATAATGCATCAGTATCTGTAACACAGATTAAATGCATTAAGTAGTGTCCAGGTTACACACAGAAAGAAGGATTTTAAGTACAAAATCTCTTTGGTCAAAGAGTATTTTAAGCAATTTTGTCTATAACACACAATAGAATCATCACTTCCCCACTGAAATGTTTTCTGACAAATCTTTTAGACTCTATTTCTGCTGGTAAACAACAACCAGTTGTCAGGTTTAATTGGACTAGCCTATTCTATTCAAATCCTTCAGATGAATAAATGCCTCCAGGCAAATTGTTTGCAGACCTCCCACTGCTTCCAAGTACAGCATGTGGCCTGCTGCCTTTACCCATCTTTTCTCTAATGTGCAACTCCAGTATGGATGGAAACACTACCACCTCAATGAAAGGAATTGTCAGCTCCTCAGCAGGAGATATAAGGTGTCTTAGTTTCTAACAGCAGTTACGCTTCTCATAGTGTCTAGTATAAAGCTATGCTGTGGCCTCAGAGGATAAACAAAAACTGATAACACCCTGGCAGTGCTGAACGGAGCCGAGGACATAACTCACTTCCGCATTCCTCTGCCAGTGAAACAGTTAGGGGGGGCATAAGGAGCTGGGAACTGGGAGGGGACAGGACCAGGGCAGCTGACCCAAATTGACCAAAGAGCTATTCCATCCCATATAACATCATGTGATTGGTTTGTTGGGGTTCTGGGTGCTTTTTGTTATGGAAGGGGCTAGCTGGGAGGAAGGGTCACTGCTGGCTGTGAGCCCTTGCTCTGCGTATCCTCTTTGTGTATATATATATATATGTACTGTTATTTCTTTTGATCTCTTTACTATTTTAGTAAATAGCATTTATCTCAACCCACGCATTTTACTGCATATCTCTCTACTTCTCTCCCCCGTCCCATTTGGGGAGGGGGGAGGGTGAGTGAATAACTGTGTGGAACTTAGCTATCTGCTGAGTCAAACCACGACATAAGGAAATGTATTCATGCTGGTAGAAATATTGAGAATGCTGTTTTATTGTACAGTCTGAAACACATGAACTGTCATCAATTAAGAAATACGTAAGACCTTGATTTCATGGTAAGCATCTTTTTATGAGACAGCTTTAGAGCATATGCCTCCTCTTCTGGCTTTATTTAAAACATGTTGCTAAGTCCATTACTTTCCACTGGGTGGTTGTGTCCTTGATATTATATGCGTTATGCTGCTTTCCAAAATCTAGACTCATTGTTTCCACCTTACAGACTCAGATTGTAAAACATTACCCACCTTTGCATTCAAATTTAGAAAACCAAGGGGACCAAGGGTAGAGGTGATGCACAAGGAGGAGGAGGTGCCTCAGTGTGCTGGTTCACAGTACCACAAACCTCAGAGTATTATTTTGAGCATCACAGATGTAGATTGCACTGTGAATTCTAAACACAACTGGAACAGCGTCACTCCCTTTGTACTTCTCAAGTATGACCTTGACTTTTATTTTTGGTGGGAATGACAGAAAATTTAGATGTGTGATTCTGTCTTCCATTGCTGAGAGTTCTTGTTAAACTGTGCTATCTTAATTGAGGACTGGGAGAATGAATTGTGTTATGACAAAAAGAATTGCTTTTAATATCCCTGCGTCCAAAGTGGCTGAGTGGTATTGGTACCAGGCTTTTCTCTTCAGCTGTGTTCACAGATGTTCTTTACCAGTGTTTCTTTTTTTTTTGCTTTCATTGGGCTCTACAATTATCATGCATTGGTAGCCGAGGAGCCTAGTGGAATAGGTACTTGAATTGTTACAGATCACACTTTATACTCATATGTTTCCTTTAAATTCAGTTTTTCTCCTTTCCAGGAAGGCAGAGAGCAAATACAACTTAAGCTCTGTTTGAGCCTGGAAAAGTTATTAAGTCCTGAAATAGTGTAAAAAGCGTTCACATGACAGAAAACACAGTGGAGTAAAACCAGACCTGTGTCCAAGCTGTTCTGTCTTTAACAGGTTTCGTTGGAAATGTGAGAGATCAAGGAAGCTTAGAGATTTTTTTTTCCCAATAAAGCTTAGAATGCCTTGCAAAATAAAGATATGAGGGCCGCTCCGAAAGTAATGCCTCCCATGTTATTATGCTGGCCCACAACATCAGAGGTGGATGTTGGTGGGATGTCAGTAGAGGTTGAACCTTCCCACCAATATCCTGTTCCGTGTTGCTACCATGTGACAGATGGCAGCAGAGGGGCAGTCTGACCACATGGCATCTGTCATGGAAGTGCTGATTGAGAAAAGAAGTGGAATTGAATTCCTCCATGCAGAAAAAATGGCACCCAATGACATTCATGGACACTTGCTGAATGTTGATGGAGACTAAACAGTGGTTGTGAGCACAGTGAGGGGTGGTGGTGCATTTCAGCAGAGGGGACAGCGACAGTGGTCACCTCCACTGGTGCAGATTGTTACCAGCGTGGCATGCAGCTCTTGTTCATTTCTGGCGAAAATGCAGAGCTCATGGTGGTGACTGTTGAAAAAGTGTTTTGTAGCTGAGCATTTGCTCTTTCAAATACAGTTCTTGTGCTCTTTGTACCTGTTGGAGCATCCATGGAAATAAAAAGGAGACATTAACTTCAGCCCAACCTACATATAATCCAGAGAAAGATGGAGAGAACAGCTGCTGGGATGATGAATTGTACAGGTGACATTGCATGGGAGGGGCCCTGACATCTGAATCCTTGGACTTCTGTTGGGCTACTCTACAGTACATGTAGCATGTACAGCATGCTACAGTAAAGCAGACTCTATAAAATATCCTGTCGTTCTTTCTGAAGTTGCGTGGGTCCTGCTCATGGCTTGAGAGTATCATAAAGAGAAAGTGTCACATATGTCTGTCTCACCACTGGACTTAATCTTGGTGCTAAAGGGGTGAGTGGAAATGTGTCTGGTGCAGATGTTCACAAATAGGACTTACTACTTCATTCTTCACTGCCTTGTCAGCAAAGCACAACATGAGGAGAGAGTTCAGAAGATAAATAGTCACACAGCCAGTCAGCTAGTGGGCTTTTCTTTCTGTTCTCTTCAGAAAATAAATGGAATGGCTGCAATGGAATTTGAAATAATCAGAAATTGCAGTCATGATCTCAACATGTCAGTTTCCCTGTGCTTCCAATTGTTGTTTTCTGTCCTGTGCATATAGATCTTGCGGTTCTGTGAAGGACTGGCTCCAAATCCCGGCTCTGACTGGCATGGAGCACCATGGAGTTGCAGCAGTGAGGACAACCACCAAGTCCTGCAGCGACACTGATAATTTTGTAGAAACTATACATGATAAAAGGGCAATAGCAGACTGCATTTTCCCACCAACATTCGCCTCTGATGTTGTAGGCCAACACAATAAAATAGGAGACATTACTTTAAGAGCAGCCCTTATATAATCTGTGTTTATATCAAGGCCTGGAGGTCCAGAAAATGAAGTTAACTTGAAGATGGGGAGCAGGAGAAGCTGAAACACACATATTTGGAAATCATGTTAAGTTTCCAAAAGGGATTTCCCCTGTGCTCTTGACATCTGCAGGACTGAGCTCTGCAAAAACCTTTTCCTACCCACGAGCTCCTAACCCTATAATGTGCAAGGCAATGCTCATCCTTTGCCCACTGACGAATCTGCTATGCCTTATCCAGAGTTTCTGCTTGGCGTCTGCGTTTCTTAGCTGAGGATTGTGCGTTGTTGCATTGTGTTCCCCACAGAGCAGGCAAAGCAGGGTTGTTTTGCTTGAATGCCACTGCTGAAAGATTCTCCAAGATGATGGTGCTGCACTGGGGCCCTTCAGGACCTTTTTTCTCCTTTTCTTGCTTGCAAAAACTCACACTGAAATAACACAGTAGTGTCACAAACTGTGATAAGAGTAAGTTAGAAATGGCCTTTTTTCATCTTGTGATAAAAAACATAAGGGATTTTTACAATGAAATCAACATACTTTCTCTTAGAAAGTTATTTGCCATCAAGAGAGCTAGTTAATCTACTTCAGGCAGAGCAAGAGTGTAGGACAAAAATCATGATATGTTTTTCCCATTTCAGAATTTTGTTTCTGAATTGAGGCTTTTGATTTCCCAAGGATTTTTGCTTCAGATCTGAAAAATATTTCTCATTAGGATATTCATTTTCCATATCAGTAGTTTCTTTTCCTGCCAATTCTAATGATAGGCATTTTGCTGAATTTTCCAAATAAAATAATTTTTATAATCTCTTAATGTATAATGGTAATGTATTATCCTACCCTCAAGTATTGCACAGTGGTGGATGGAGCTTAAAAATGTTTTAAAGACGTAAAAATTTTTCTGGAGATAGAACAGTCTGTAGCAGTCTAGCTCCTGCTGCATATTTCAAGGTTTCTGTCTGCACCTTTTTTGCCCCCGAGGTTATTTGGTAAAATAATTTTGATGTATACTTTTTCCATTACAGTCACCTGTTTTACATTTGTCACAAGTTTCAGACTCTTAGCAAATAATCTAGTACAAAGCTCATAAAATATTTTGTTCTTATCCTGTTATTCTGGCTAAAAGGAGAGTTATCTCATTCTGCTTCCTACATCCTACAGCCATCATTATTTTTTGTTTTGATTTGGTAAAGTGTAATGAAATTGTTGGAATTTTGTTGTACTGATAGAATCTGTTTAAAACATGAATAAATCCTGCACAAGTCCTGTCAAAATTAAGATAACATTTGTGATGTCTCTATTATCCAACAGTGAAAGAGGATTTTGCATCAACTTTCAAAGAGCTGCTGACGACCCTTTACAACAATTTAAAATCTATTCTTTACATGAGAACAATGTTTTCTTCCCTTTCAAGAAGAAAATAACAGAATGCAGTAATTTCTAAAATTTAATTCTCATTGAATCTCCCAGCACTGTTCTGAAAGTGGACTTTTGATTGTTGTTCGGGAATAAAATGACTGCTTTTTGTTTTTCCAATAACAAATATTCTTTTTGAAATTTCATGAAAGTTGATGAATCTGAGTCAGTGTTAGCGATTTTCTTGACTTTTGTTGGAATTATCGTGATTTTTCACACGAACTGATCCTTATTATTTCGCTTTTCACTCACTTGATCCATTTTCTGCATTCACTTCAGCAATTAAGTTAATTGCTCTCAAGTATTGCCTCTTCCTTGTCAGCTTGCAGATTAAATCAGTGGAAGCACAACAGCACCAGATTATTATTCTCTTATGTGGACTGTGGAATGCCTACAGTTTTCCTTTTAAGATCAAAGCCATACTGTGTTAAATGCAAGTCATATCTGTCATGTATTGCAATGCCATATCATTAATTATTCTTAAAAGATTCTTGGGTAACTATATTCCATTAAAATTAGTGAGAGCCAAGTTTCTAATTATCCTCAGAGCATACAGACCCTGATTAGTAATTCATTCCATGATAACATTTAATTCTGATATTCAAAAGTTTGGACTACTCTGTACTTGTATACACATGCTTTTTTTCAGGTTCTTTCTTCCCTCTTGTTTTTAAGTTCTCATATGTTACCAAGCAGAGTTATCACACTGTGATACTAGTTATTAAGTTTTACAAGTGCATTTTAGGAATGAATAGTTAAAGGATGGCCAGGTGCTGGATGACCATTTGTAAACCTATTTTGGTGCATATAATCTACTATACAGAAACAACAGGTATTTACCAGCATATGTTTGCAAGTCTTGAAGTTGTGTACATGCTGTAGAAGCAATGCAAGTATTTCTCAAGACAAGATGTGATTGGCTAGCCTAGAACCTGGGAAGATAAACCATGGCCAAATTGTTCTTTTCAGAAGCATTAATGTTTAAAATTGAATTAAAAATGTATAGCCAAGACAGTCTTTTCATTACCACAAGAACGACAAATTTCTACCCATTATCTTTTTCATGCATCCAGCCCAATGGCATTGTTAAAAATTAAAAGCTGTAATAAATTGCATGTGAACTAGATGGACAGCTGCATTAGAAAACAAATTACAGGAGAGAAACAGAGCATTTGATTAAAACAGAGCTATTGCTTGACACTAAAAAATATCTTGGGAGAAAACTGGGCTAAATGTCCTGTATTGCTCTTAATGTCTGTGAGTGTCCATTTCCGGGTACAATCATTATTCACTAACAGGGAACAATCTTTTGTAAAACAAAAATGGAACAGGCACTCAGCATTCACGGTAATCTATAAAATTGTGATTGCTACGTGATGCCAGTGCCTTCGAAGACCACCTGTCACCTCTTCTGCTGTATATTTGCAGCACTGTTTTTAAAGTTTTAGAAAAAAGGGCAGACAAAAGTTAAGGTATCTTCACTACTTGTGTTTTTTAAGGTTTACTGTAATCTAGTAATTGGTGATATATATAAGAAAAAGAAGTCTCGTTTCTCATATTTGTACTCTTATATTCTTGTATTCTCATATAGCCCTCAGAGCACTTTTTGAGACATTTTGCTTTCTTGAGTAGTTCTGCATAGCTTATTGGGCACTCATCTTCAAGTTTTAAGCTCATGTCTGCCTATTGGATTTAATCTGCTCTCATACAGAAATCAGGCTGATCCTATGTTTATAGGACAATGAGTTTGCATGTGGCAAGGTTTAGGTTGTAGGGGAACTGCAGGGACAGCCTCTGTGAGCAGAGCCCAGCACTGCCCCCTGTCAGGTCAGAACCAGCTCCAGCTGCTCCAAGAGGGATCCACTGCTGCCAGAGCTGAGCCATGGATGGATGCTGGGTGTGCTCTGGGAGAGCACATTTAGGAAAGGGAAAAACTGCTGATCAACAGCAGCTGGGAGAGAAGAGTGAGAAATGTGAGAGTAGCAGCCCTGCAGGCACCAAAGTCAACACGGAAGGAGAATGGGAGGCGCTCCAGGCATGGAACAGAAGTTCCCTGCAGCCCAGGAGAGGCCCACAGTGGAGCAGGCTGTCCCACTGCAGCCCACGGGCACCACATGGAGCAGATCTCCACATGCAGCCTTGGAGGAGCCCATGGTGCAGCACTGGATGAGGCCTGGAGGAGGCCACAGCCACGGAGAGCCCCTGCACGAGCAGCCCTGGGCCGAGCTGCAGCCGTGGAGGAGCCCGAGCAGGAGCAAAAGGTGTGGCAGGAGCTGCAGGGGGTGCGGAAACACAGTCTGTTCCTGAAGCACTGCCCGGTGGGAAGGACTCATGCTGGAGCAGAGAAACAGTGAGAAGAAGGAGCAGCAACAGAGACAAAAATAGTTATGGATGAAGTGCAACCACCCCTTCGCCATGACTCTCTGTGCTGCTTGGGTAAAGGAGGCAGAAGGATCAGGAATGAAGCAGAAAGGGGTGGGAGGAAGGTGGGTTGAAGTCTTTGTTTCTCACTGTCCCGCTCTATTTTTAACTGAAAATAAAGATAATCTTCTTAAGCTGGGTCTGTTTTGGCCATGACTATAAACACAAATGATCCCTGTGTCTCTATCTCAACCCAGGAGCTTTTCCACCCTATTTTCTCCCTGTGTCCTGTCTAAGACCGGCTGTGAGAGCGGCTGGGTGGGCATCTGGAAGCCAGCTATAGCCAAACCCAGCACTTTTTAAGCTGACACTGCTAAATACAGCCCCCGGCCCTGTACATGCATGCAGCAGGACATCCAGGGTGATGGGCTGGGGCAGACACTGAAAGCACTGAGCTCAGGAGGAGCTGCCACAGTGCTGACGTCTGCCAGCATCTAGTGGTAGGGCACACGGGGGACAGGCTCCACTGGTGTTGCACAGCAATAGGACATGAGGTAGTGGGCAAGAAGGGAAGTATGAAAAGGACACACGGAAAAGAAATCCCATGGGAATACGCCTGCACTAGAAGAGGTAACACAGAAATGCAGTTGAATCTCCAGCTTGGGGAACATTCAAAACTGCACAAATCCCAAGCAATCTGATCAAAGTTGTTCCTGCTGTCAGTGAGGGCTGGGACCTGAGAACCTCCCAGCCTGCAGTGCCCACGACAGCACAAATGATGAACTGTGCTGGTAAGGCACCCAAAACTGAAAGAGAAATGTTGTGCTGGCAAAGCATATAGACCAGGGATTTACATTCATTTCTTTTTCAACAAAAAGCATTACTGCTTTATTAAGACTTTAACAGAACACAACTTATGTTGCTGGAAATGCTGTTCAATATCCATGTAGAAATTCGTTACTACTTTTCAACAGAGATCAGTGTAAACCACACAGATTATAATGACAGTGCAATTCAGCCTGACTTATCTTTTAAGAACTAAGCAATTTTTCTGTGATGTTTCCAGTATTTCTTCTTTCTTTTTCTCTTTTTAGCACGCATCATTGTATCTGTCACTTTTCCTTCACAGACCCTCTCCACTCTTGGGCTTCTCTCATTCTTTTCTTTTTTTATGCTTTGTCTCACTACTTGCTTAATCATCTGAAAGGCTATCTTCATTTTTGTAGCAGTCACTGAATTTTGAGAAAGTTTTCTTAGAGTCCTTTTCTGTCTCCGGACCTGAGCTCCCCTTCACTGCATTCTCCAAGTGACGAGTTTTGTGCTTCCTCTTTCCACCACGCTTTTCACTTTTCATTCTGTCTGTCTCTCCAGAAGGGCTCCTTGACCTGGTGCTTGATCGACTCCTTGGCCTGCGCTGCTCATAACAGCAGTCATGTCTCTCATACAGCCCCTGCTGTCTATGCAGATCTGTCCTTTCAGTTTTGCATTCTGGACTAGCAGATGGCCTTGAACAGCAAGCTTTAGACTGAGTCTTTCTCCTGCAGGAGGAGCCATCTCCAAAAGCCTTTTGACTCTGAGAAGCATAAGCCCACTGATGTCTGCTTTGATAACTGTCTCTTCTACAGTAATGATCACTGTCTCTGCTCCTTGACCTCCATTTGCCACAGCTTTCATGTGATTGCGATGTGCTTGAATCTCTGGACATGGTGCTCTCTTGAGGGAGGGAGCCTCTCTTGCTTTTTGGGAAGAGGCTTGCGTCATGAGTTCTCGACCGACTCCTGCTTCTTTTGCACTGATACTTGTCAACATCTCTGGTTTTTGATTGTCTCTTTTTAGCCTGATGTTTGCTAGCATGCTCCCTCCTGGACTGATGGGCATGACTGTGACGTCTGTTCTGTGAAGAGGCCTGTGGACTCCTGGTCTTTCTCTTTCTGGAACATCTGTGACTACTAGGAGAGCCCAAGATGTTCCGCTCCGAAGATGAGCTCCAGATTGACTCCTGTGGAGAAAGATCTTTATCTTTATTCTTCTCTTCATCTTTTGAATCTGTTTTCTCAACTACAGATGATAAGGCACTCCTACAACTGCTCACATTCTCCTTATACAGAGGGGAGCAAGTTGATGAGCCCCTGCTTGATTGATGGTCACTCCGTCTGCAACACTGGACTGACTGCTCTTTCTTCATATCTTCCCTGTTCTCCTCTCCAATGGACCCCTCAGAGTCTGAGAACAGCTCAAGCAGTTCTAGTGGTCTTGGAGATGATGATTCAACACACTCAAGAATAATATAATTGTCTGAGGTAGAGTCACTGTCATTGGAGTCAATGCTGAGGACAATGGGACTTCCAAAAGGGACATTTTCTGAAGGTGTGAGTATATATTCCTGAAAGTCATCTTCAGAACGAATTGTATGAAAAACAGAAAAGAAGGGCTGTTTGCAGAGTGGGCATTCAGCTTTGTTTTTTGACCACTCCTGGATGCAACAGAAGCAGAATTTATGGAAGCAACAACCTAGATAGGCAGTGTTGTCCAATCTGTCCAAGCAAATAGGGCACTTAGAGTCAGGAGAGGGCTCCATTGCCATGGTCTACAGCTTGCTGGTGCTATCTGCTGAAAATGTCTTGGCTGCGGAAGTTGTGTTCTACAAAGGAAAGAGAAAGAAAGATGTTCATCCTGAGAAAAAAAGGTGTTGAACTCTAGACACAGAAGCCGGTAACAGCCACCCTTACGGCTGAGAATGCCAGCATTAGTTCTGAGAGAACACTGAACAAAGAAACAGAACAACCTAATTGCTTTGCTGGATTCTTTTCACAGTGAAATCAGGCTTTTCAGTGCTGCAAGATTGAAATGGAGCCTGAATCATGCTGGCAATAACTCTGTCTTCCCCCCACTCACCCATGGCTGCTTTCAAATGATACTAAGATTCACACGGAATCTTTGAGAGCACACTTCCAAAAAGGGACCTGCATTCACATATGAAAGATGGGAGAAGTTACCTCTGTCCTTTAAGAAAACAGGTTCCTGCACCCTCTGGTCGTGGTTAGTTGAGCCAACACTGCTGAGTGCACCTGTCTGATAAGGGACAGACGTGAATGATGAGAAAGTCATTGGGGCTGACAGCATGGATGCACCAATGGGAAATTATACTTAACCAACTTGATAAAGTTCTGTGATGAATGAACTAGCCTGGCAGACAAGGAGAAAGCAGTGAGTATTGTTGTCTTGGGCTTCGGTAAGGTCTTTGACACTGTCTTCCATAATGTCTATTTTCAGTACCTCAGTTTATCCTATGTAACCAGGTTCACCATCTCATTGAGCAATGGGCCCACATTTTCCCTAACCTTCTGTTGTCACCTTTCTTGTCATATCTTTGGCATCCTTGTCTAGATTCAATTCCATATAGGAATTGGTTTTCTTAAACTCATCCCTGCATACTCATACAATGTCTCTGTTTTCCCCCAAAGCTGACTGTCCCTGCTTCTATCCTCTGTGTTCTTCCTTTCTTTGTTTGAGTTTGGGCACCTTTGACTTTCATGTCTTCAGTGAGACCCTTCTTGGTGGTGATATCTATATCTCATTGCAAAATGCTTAACTGTATTTGACTGTGTTTATTTTGTGCTTCGCTCAGTAGCATAGAAAGAATGCTGCTCAGAAGTAAGTTTTGGAAAGAAAATATTTCTTTAATAACTTAATCTGTGATGGAGAGACAGTGAGGGCTGGATTCTCAGAAATACTTTTCCTGCACGCTGTAGGCTCATGACAGCATGGCTCTGCATGTTCTTGACAAAATTGGGAAGACTTAATTCTTTTCTGTGCTTGGGTAGAGTAGCATTAAATGCTTCTTCTGGAAGACAGTGTATTTGATCCATTATAAGGTCAAAGGTAGTCTCGAGGGAAAGACTATGAACGAAGAGACTGAAACAAATGAGTAAAATGAAAATAAATCGATATGAGAAACCTTGTTTCTCAGTCATGTAACACTACTGCAGTGCTTAGAGATTTTCCCAGTAACATTTTTATTCTGTTCACTTAGCCATTTTACTATCATTTTTTAAGTACTAACTCTGCAAAACCATAAAGTTATGATTGACATCAAGTTCAAATTCTTCCATATTCACCCTTTTCTGCTGCAAACTTTCAGTCAAATCTTTGAGGTTTTTTATTTTTCACTTTTTCATTTGAAGAAAGTAACTGTACATGCTAAACTCTGCTGTCACAGGACATTAGATAAAACTAAACATACGAACAGAAAGATTTTTTTTTTCCCACATCCCATTAATTATAAAACATTTGTGGATGCTAAGGGGTGAGAAAAATCATAAAATATTCAGCAGCAACTGTTTTCTATTTATTGGACATGCACATTCCAGGAAAATACGTAGGGCAATGACAAGAGGTTTTTTTCCCTGGGTCCATAATCTCTGGCACAGAACCCAAGGGGGTCAGACTGAGCTCATACTTCTGAGACTCTTTTCACATCTGCTCCACTGAACTGTCATTTCTAAGCACAGCTTAGCTGTTGATGTGGTTATATGGATTCCTTAATATTTATCTGGGTTCTAAACCAGCTTTCTGCTCCAGCTGCATGACGGCTAAATGCTCTCTCATGATGGCCAAGAAGGCCAACGGCTTCTGGCCTGCATCGGAAATAGTGAGGTGAGGGAGGTGATTGTCCTCGTGTACTCAGCTCTGGTGTGGCTGCACCTCGAGTACTGTGTTCAGTTTTGGGCCCCTCACTACAAGAAAGACACTGAGGCCCTGTAGCATGTCCAGAGGAGGGCAAGGAAGCAGTGAAGAGTCTGGAGCACAAATCTTATGAGGAACAGGTGAGGGAACTGGAATTGTTCAGTCTGGAGGAGGCTCAGGGGAGACCTTATCACTTTCTACAACTGTCTGAAAGGAGGTTGTGGTGAGGTGGGGGCTGGCCTCTGTTCCCGGGCAGCAGCAATAGGATGTTCTGTTAGGGGAGGTTCAGGTTGGATATTAGGAAAAACTTCTTTTCTGGAAGAGTGGTCAGGCACAGGAACAGGCTGCCCAGGAAGTGGTGGGGTCATTGTCCCTGGAGGTGTTCAAGGTACGTCTGGATGTGGAACTGAGGGACATGGTTTAGTGGGCAATCTTGGTGGTAGGGGATGGCTGGACTAGATGGTCTTGGAGGTCTTTTCCAACCCTGATGATTCTATGATTCTAAAATAAAAGTTTTATCTTTGCAAGGAAAGAAAAAGTAAACAATAGCATTAACTTTTCCTGGGTATTTCTTTGTTCTCCATGTGTAGAACTGGAAACTTTTCTGTGATAAATTCTAGTTATAGCTGGCTATACTCTGCCATCTAACCCTTTCACTGATGGAATGTGAAAGGACAGTCTAAGGGGTTGGATCCTCTGGTCCTTACTAATCTGATGGAAGGGTACAGGGTGAGCTGATTGGCACTCATCTTTCAGTGATGCCTTCAATCTACAGTAACTCTTTGCCCATCTGGTTTGTGTGGGCATAACAGTATTTCACACCAGATGATACTCTCCAGGCTTTGGCTTTGATACTCCCTAGGATTTGGCTGAGCCAGGTGCTTAAACACATCTGGCTTGATGTTAATGAGTGACCTTTCTGCCTTCAAGATTTTCTACAGCTGACATAGGTTTAAGTTTGGGGCTACACCATGTCCATACACAAACTACTGATAACCACTATAGCAAACTACCTAAAATTTCATTGTTGTGACTGGTATACCAGACACCTTTCCTTCTCCTGTGGGTTCAAGCTGTCTTTGGCACTGACAAGCTGTCTACACTGCAAAATTCCCCTGGGCACTGCTCTATTTTCTACCAACCTCTATTTCTTTTTAATGTGGATATGCCTGTGGCTTTGCCGTATGTTCAGGTGGCTGCAGTTCTTATCTAAGAATCCTGTCTGTGCATGTAAGCAGATGCAGATATCTGTGATGTATGTGTATGATTGTTAGACTGTAAGAGACTTTATGTATGTGCGTCTTCTGGGATATCTTCTCCCTTTTTGGAAGGAAAAAGGAAAAGCTAATAATGGTGTTTTGTAAAAAAGTCCTTGTCTGAGCAGTGTAAGAATAGCAAGGAGATAGATACTTTTTTTGAAAAAAGAGTATTCTTGCATTAAGTGGAAAGTGCTGGAAGTTCTTTCTATAGTTTTTAGATTCTATTTGAAGTTTGAAAATATTTCTTAGTTCAGATGCAAGCTAGTTTTTTTCAAAAGATTTGTTCCTCTTTTAGAGGTTAAAATATTTGGATTTTTTGAGGTTTACGTATTTTAAGTAGAAGGATTTATGGCCTGACTAGAGCAGATCATCAGAGATACCAAAGTATTTCTTTTTCATCTGCTTCTGCACCTGAATAGGTACCCTTCTGTCAAAGAAGATCCCGCCCAATTGACATCTAGTATCCTGAGCCTTCAAAAGCTATTCTCTTATTTCAATACCCACATAGAAATGTAGCTCCGCTGTGAGAGATGCTCTCCAGCCATGCAGAAGGAGAAGTACCATTTCATATACTGACTCTTCCTCTGCATATAAATAACTTCATCACAGTTTTGCAGCATGGTTCCCTGTACTCCTAAATAGTTAATGGAATTGTCTTCATTTTTTTTTTTTTTCGCCCTCAGTGTGAAGAAAAATCAAGTCACAAACAGTAGGAAGCCAACATGTTAATTATCTCTCATTTGAAAGTGAATTGGTAAAGTACATACCTACTAAAAATACGAGACTTTTGTGATTACTTTCTTGCAGATTCTATCTGAAGAAAGGTGTATAAGTAAATTATTTTGAAGTGCCGTAGAATGTAGCTGGTCAGATATTCTATTTAAGTGTCTGTTACTTGTTATCTGTTTCTCCTCTGCCTCTGCCTACACATAAGAACTCAGTGAAAAACAGACTGCTGGTCACATTTAGTGGAGCTCCATACCAAGACAGCTGAGACTGGTGAAGCCAGCTTCAAGTGTTTGTAGTGGCTTATTCATCTCCATATTATCTTCTTCCCATAAGGTACACCTATATAGTTACTGTTATGCTCCCAGACTGGCTACTAACTGTTTAAAAATTTAGCACTGGTACAGGCTTCCCAAAATTATGGAGTTTCCTTCGGTGGAGAGCCATCCAGTCATAGTCTTGGACAACCACTTCTAAATGGCTCTTCTTGAGAAGGGATTTGTACCATTTGGAACTTCCAGAAATCTCTTTCAACCTCAATCATTGTGTGATTCTATGAAAAATGAACTGTTGCTATATTCAGCCCAAACCATTTGGGTGACCTAAGTCAGGGAACAGCCCAACCGTCAGTTCTCTTGACACAGCTGACACAGGGCAATGTCTAACACTACCATTGAGCTAATGCAGATGCTGTCAAGAACTTCTTAGTCTAGTGTTCTTGAAGACATTGCAAGTGAGTTGTAATACTTCCATCTCAACAGCAAGCTCTGATGTTTGACCCAACAGAGTTTAATTTCAGATAAATGTATAAGGATGAAAAAGGTAAAGATGAAATAAGCATTAAGATGTATACACGTATGGCTTGTTCTGGTGCAGGCTGTGGTTTAAAAGTCGACAGAGTGGAATTAGGGGTGGAGGGGACTTAGCATAGCTCCTGAAAAAGCTTGTTGTTTAGGACCCAAAACTGTGAACCAGTTCTGAAAACCTTAGTTGATAACAACATTCTTTGGGAATGAAACTCTGGCAAAAAGTACCATTTTGTAAGTGGGCTTACTTATAAATCTGATCATGATTATCATTCTTGTAGTCTTCATTTTCCTAAAAAATGAGACTTTGGATTTAAAAATACGGTTTCTCAGAAGATTCAATGAAAGTAAATTCAGTGCCCAAAGAACAGGATGTGCAAATGAAGGAGCTAGACTTAGGTACATTACTCATAGATCTCCCCTCTTCTCATGGCATCCCTTCCTTCCATGAATAGTCTTTCTCATGTTTGATTTATTCTTTTAAAGTACCCTCACTTTAAAAAATCCATGCATAACCCATGGAGAAATGGGATTGGGGCTGCAGCTAAAACGATGGACTGCTGCAAGGTGTTCTTTGAGAACATAGGGCACAAGTCCAGTCCACTTCTTGGCTTTAGTCTTGCTTATGTCTTTTTAAGCTAGGGTAATTAAGATGTTGGCTACACAGTCACTGTAATTAGGTAAATCTGGTCTGCTGCAAAAAGTGGTTTTACTTGCTGTTCTCAGCCTCCTGTTTACTCTCTGGAGCTAGCACAGGAAGTTATTTATAAATTCATATCAGGGAAATTATCCTTTTTTCAAACAAACCTCAAACGAGTAGGAAGGAAGAGCTTTCAATGGGATTGGTTCCCTGATATGGCCAGTATGAATGTTAGTGCATGAGGGACAGTAAAAAAGAACAACCAGAGTCAATGGCTGCAGAGATTTATGTAAGAATAAAATCATAGCATAGACTGTTCTCAAAGCAGAACAATTCTGATATCTTTAAATCTGAGGGTAGACTGTGTTTGTTGAAGGGAATCTTGAAGGGACCAGGTTAGGAAAGCTAAAGCCCAGGTAGAATTAAATCTAGCTAGGGACATAAAGGGGAACAAGAAGAATTTCTATAGGTATATAAATGACAAAAGGAAGACTAGGGGGGATGTGGGCCCTCTCCGGAAGGAAACTGGAGACCTGGTCACGAGGGATGTGGAGAAGGCTGAGGTGCTCAATGATTTCTTTGCCTCAGTCTTCACTGGCAAAGGCTCTAGACACACCACCCAAACTGCAGAAAGAGAAGGTAAGAACTGGGAGAGGGAAGAACCGCCCACTGTAAGTGAAGATCAGGTTCGAGACCACCTGAAGACCCTGAAGGTATACAAGTCCATGGGGCCTGATGAGATTCATCCACGGGTCCTGAAGGAACTGGCGGATGAGGTTG
>WBMW01005910.1:528940-543660 GCA_013396635.1 Penelope pileata
CCCTACGAGGACAGGCAGAGAGAGTTGGGACTCTTCAGCCTGGAGAAGAGAAGGCTGCGGGGGGACCTGATAGCAGCCTTCCAGTACCTGAAGGGGGCCTACAGGAAAGCTGGGGAGGGGCTTTTTACAAGGATAGATAATGACAGGACAAGGGGTAATGGTTATAAACTGGAAGAGGGTAGATTTAGACTGGATATAAGGAAGAAATTCTTCCCTGTGAGGGTGGTGAGACACTGGAACAGGTTGCCCAGGGAAGTCGTTGATGCTCCCTCCCTGGAAGTATTCAAAGCCAGGCTGGATGGGGCTTTGGGCAACCTGGTCTAGTGGGAGGTGTCCTTGCCCATGGCAGGGGGGTTGGAAGAAGATGATCTCTAAGGTCCCTTCCAACCTGAACCATTCTATGATTCTATGATTCTATGATCTGTAGCTGTGCTATGCAGCACTGAGTGGCTGAGGAGAAATTGTGATTATGCACATCAAAGGTGTTCAGTAAAAACAGAGAACATCATAATTTAATGGTCAAGGTCATGGGTGCTGACAGCAGGAAACATTGAATGATCAGTATACTTCAGGAGATAAAATCTTTCCGTGTTTGATACTGCTTAAGTGCTGAAGAAAGCCCCAGCGCACTGCTGCATAATTCAAAGTAGTGTGGTGCTCACCAGGGTACCTGCAGAGGGGTCAGATTAAATAGCTTAATGAGCTAAGTAGTCAAGCAAGTTTGATCAGGAAAAGCTCGCCTCCCCAGCTCCTCCAGAGGTGTGCCATAACTGGAAGAAATGGAAGCAGAATGAGACCTCATTCTAGGAGATTTTCAGAGATGTTGCAACACTTTTTGGGAAAACACATATGCATTCTGTGGGCTCTACAAACCTTCCAAATATCTTGGGGGCTTCAGAAGATATCAGGGTCATAAAATCTGACCTTAAGATGCACGTGTCTGTCTGGGAAGTCAAATAGCAAATGTTTTACCCCTAGGCATATTTGGTATTTGTATGTTTTAGATCAGAAATAAGGTCTTGTTTCTGCCTCTATGGCAAATGAAGATGCTTTTCTCCCATCCAGAGATCCAGAGATGATGGAGTTACATCAGTGGATAAAGGAAGAGCAACTGACATCATCTGCCTGGACTTGTGCAAGGTGTTTGACACTGTCCCACACAACATCCTGGTTGATAAATTAGATAAATATGGATTTGATGGACGAACCACTCACTGGATAAGGAACTGGCTGGATGGCCGCACTCAGAGAGTTGTGGTCAATGGCTCAATGTCCCAATGGAGACCAGTGATGAGTGATGTTCCTCAGGGATTGGTATTGGGACCAGTGCTGTTTAACATCTTTGTCAGTGACATGGACAGTGGGATCGAATGCACCCTCAGCAAGTCTGCAGATGATGCCAAGCTGTGTGGTGCAGTCGACATGCCAGAGGGAAGGGATGCCATCCAGAGGGACCTGGACAGGCTTGAGAGGTGGGTGCATGCCAACCTCAGGAAGTTCAACAAAGCCAAGTGCAAGGTCCCGCANCACAGGCAGAGAGAGTTAGGACTCTTCAGCTTGGAGAAGAGAAGGCTGCGGGGGGACCTGATAGCAGCCTTCCAGTACCTGAAGGGGGCCTACAGGAAAGCTGGGGAGGGGCTTTTTACAAGGATAGATAATGACAGGACAAGGGGTAACGGTTATAAACTGAAAGAGGGTAGATTTAGGCTGGATATAAGGAGGAAATTCTTCCCTGTGAGGGTGGTGAGACACTGGAACAGGTTGCCCAGAGAAGTCATTGATGCCCCCTCCCTGGAAGGGTTCAAAGCCAGGCTGGATGGGGCTTTGAGCAACCTGCTCTAGTGGGAGGTGTCCTTGCCCATGGCAGGGGGGTTGGAAGAAGATGATCTCTAAGGTCCCTTCCAACCTGAACCATTCTATGATTCTATGATTCTATGGATTGTCCTCTCCCTGGCTATAATTTTTAACTGACAGCACCCAGGGAGAAACAAAAATTCCAATTCAAAAAAAAGTCAAAATGAGAAATCTCTTTAATTTCAGTTTAGGTGGAGTTTACTTGGAGATTTTGTGGTCAGTACCAGATTCACCTTCACATTTCACAAAGAACGTGATCAGTCTGTGTCTCATGTGTTCAGATCCTAGTCAGCCCAACAAAATTTATGAAGCTGCTCTGAAAATTTTTTTATAGGTTCTAGTTAAAGATGTGATGATTAGGACAGGAATCTCACAGCAGAACATTTCTGGGTTTCTGATATGGAACTAAATATCTTTTCTTCTATCATCTTCAAAAGCAAAGATTCATGAAAACCCTCAAGCACGCAGTCATCCTGCACAGAAACTTGTTTGTTTGAGTACATTTTATAGGTGAACGCTTCTCTCCACCTCTTTTCAACTCAACCTTTACATTTTCTTTCACTGTTACCTGAACTATCTTTCATTCAAGTTTATGAAAATTTGAAAACATTACCCTTTTTCTTGCTGATGTTGTTTTTCTTCTTCCTCTTCTTTCCTGTTGAAGGCAACAAAGATTTATAGCTCTTGTTTTTTCTTCCTTGAGCTTTCTCACATTTTCCTAAAAATGTGTTGTTTCAAAATTTTCTGCTTTTTCCCTACGAATAATGGAATTCTGAGATTGAAGAAGAAGAAAAAGAAGAAGGAAGAGGAAGAAAGGACAAAAAAAGCATTAGTAGTGTATGACAATCTAAATCCTAAATATCATTCACACTTTTCACCCAAGAACAACAAAAAGGAAAACATAAAAGCAGAAGATGAGACAAAGCACCTTATTTTTTGGGAAGAGAGAAATGTTAATACATACAAGTTTCTGACATGTCTTAAATTGCATTTTTGTTTGCAGAATATGCTACAAAACTCCTTAAAATCACAGAATCACAGAATCATAGCTATTTTTAGTTCATCTTCAGCTGGTGCATTTGCATGTTTGTTTGAAATGTACATCTTTCAGTAGACAAAATGGCCAAGCATTCCTCAGAGGCATAAGGTTTCTTTCCTGCTCTCTAGAGTGTTGGGTACAGTCAATACTATTATGCTTCTTTGTGGGCATTATCATGCTTCAGAATTCAGGTCTCTACTCAGTTCAGTTTGATAAGATAAAAGCATACAAGCATTCCCTTGAGCTTTTCCTAAGTTATACAGAAGGAGTGGAAGCAGGCTGGAGCCTGGTGTTGCTGCTGTGTTGTAAACATCTGCTTGTAACATCTATGAAATGTAGGTATTTGTATTTTACCATAGTGGAGCTTTAGGTTTGCAGGTCATTTCTCTCAACAAACCTGTCTGATCAAGGCTAGCTATTCTGAAATTCAAATTTGAAATGCTGGAGACTATTTAGTAAATAGATAACATTTAGTTAAAGCTACCTCTCTCCTTGGACGGAGTCTCTTTATTAATTGTATTATGGGAAAGGCATGGTGCAGACTTATAATCAAGCGTACGAAATATTTATAGCTTTTCACAAAGCCAGTTGTGTGCTCTGTATCACTCTTTTTCTGATCATCTTCTTTTTGTAATGTGCAGTAATTGCAGTAAATTCAAGAAGTGTTACTGAGGACGCTCACCTGTTTCAGCTCTGTGTGTTTTTTTGTTGACTGAAATATTAATTAAAATACACCTGATGGTTTGGGTAACAGGGTCACAGTGTAAATCAAATTTCTAAATCAAATAGCTCAGTGAAGACCCATTCACACCCTTCAAAATCATGATTATGAATGTTCTGTTAACAATCTGATAGTACCAGAGATAATTCTTGCTTTCATTAGCTGAAAAAAAAAAAGTGTACAAGCTTGCTGTGACTTGAAAATCTGACATCTAAGAGGAACAGGTAAATTCAGCCTCACTTCCTTTCGATCATTTATTGTCTATTCTCTCTTGATCTGTAATGTGCAGAGTCAGCATAATACAGCGGGTGACCATGGAAAAGTAATGAGCAGCTATAGCCTGTGGAAAGTCGGTCCCCATGCCCGCTGCACTTTCTCTCTTGTTAGTGACCCCGTACTCAAGCTTGTCGCAAGCTGAAAATAATCATTTTCAAGGAAAAAAGAACCCAAAAGCAACACAAAGAAATTAAAACCAAACCAAAAACAGGTTATAATTGTGTCTTGATTTTCATGGATGTTTTACCACATACTGCATTGTGACCAGAAATTCTCCTGATGAACTCATTTCAATCTTCTCTGGTCAGAAGACATCATTACTTCATTTATGGAGTGGACCCTTGACGAAGGAGAAAGTAATCTGTACAGCTATTTTTAATTTTTTTAGTTCTCTCTGTGTTGGAATTAACTGTTTCTGTGGGAGATAAAAGGAGTTTTTTCACCACTAGAAGGGCAAGCTTATCTGAACAAAGAAGCAAGTTGGTTTTTGGGAGGGCAAACCACCAGGGAACAAGCAGCAAAAGAAGTTAGGGAAGGAGGAGGAGGGCTGCTGGAAGTCAGTAACATGCCTGTGGTACACACAGCATGCCCACAAATCTGCTGTCAGGCTGGGATATAAAGGTTTCCTTCTGCTCTGTGGGGAAGGAGTGAACGTTATTTTCACAGGAAAGTTAGTTGGAAGAGTTGGGTCTGTGTGTGATTTCATAGTATGCCGCCCAGTGCAGTGCTGAGGGCACGGCTCCAGACCCTGTTTTTCCAGAGAGACTCTCTGGGCTGTCCCCCTGCTTGGTTAAATGTTCCCATTGAACAAAGTGAGATCTGTTTTTCAGGGTACAGATGAGTCTTCAGCTAGCATAGTACTTGGCATAACAGAACACAACATTGTGAGATTTGCTTATTTCCAAACTACATACATCCTTGTATTTTTCCTCTCCAACATCAGATAGTCAGTCTGCTAAGCTTACCTTAGTGGTTACCAGAAACTGATACTAATTCACTCTTAATTTACAATATAGCTCTCCTCAATTTATGTGCAAGATCCACATTTGGTAATACTCATACACTGAATCTCTGGAAATGGCAGAACATAGTGCTTTTGAGCCAAATGCTTCACCAAAGGATGCCAACTACATGTAGTGATCCATCTGGTCAGGGACCAACAGCCAAATAATGATATTACTATTAACACTATTTTGAAGATAGAGCAACAAAACAAGGACTGTTCTCATTGTCTTGCAGCACAGAAGGTACATTTTAAAATGAATATCTCCCTGAGATTTTTCTGTAATTTTTGTTGCAGGTGAAAGAAAGCACATTAATAAGATAGATGGAGAACGGGAAAATGAAAAGACACAGGATAAACTAATCAGTTAGTTAAATAGAGAAGTACAATTACACCAAGGATAACCTTGTTTCATCCCTATGTTGTAGCTACATATACACATTTATAAGCAAAACACAGAAAGTAGAAAATACCCAAGGTTGTGTGAATGGCAATAACACTGAGAATGCCTGCTAAATAAGTAGAGCACAGAAGCATGTTGGTGACTTCAGACAAGCAGTATGTAAATACTTGCTGTGCTGTGTGCAATTCTATATCCTTTATTGGATTGAATAGTGCTTTCATCTCATTCAAGCAGCCAGGCCCAATTGTAAATTTTACTGTATACTCCCACACTTGGGTTGGATATTATCACATTAAACTAATTTAAAGTCTAGCTAAATCATCACCATCTTGACAGTGATTTTTTACCCCATGTAATGGTTAAAAACAGGCTATAATTCTCCTCAAATTAAATTGCACATTTTTGTGCTAAAAGCTCATTTAAAGAGAGCTAGTTACAAAGTGTGTTGTCAGCCTGCTAAAGCTAATAAAAGGATTAAAATGTCTCAAGAAAATATGGCTAAATCCAATTTTTTAGACTCACATAGACCTGAAGCTTATGAATTTTGAATTAAGGATTTCCACTGAAAGATGGTGTGGAGCATTAAAATTTATTCAATAATTAGATATAGCTGAAACAGGTTGTTTTACTACTACTTTCATTGCAAAAATGATAACTCAAGTTTAGAGTGCTTTATGGGCACAGGGAAAGCATGTCGTTACTAAGCCACAGAAGTCCTCTCTGGCTTCAAACATATTTTTAGGTCATTTCTACTGCCAAAAATGACCAGAGATGCAAGTTCTTAATCCTAGTGACAGTATTCCATGGACACAAAGTTTTGGAGTTTTTAACTCTTGTACTGGGTTGCTTATGTGTAGTAAGTTTATGCTAGGTATGTTTATCTGCACCTTTTCTCCACAACTACATCGCTTTCTCTTTTTACCTGAAGCAAACTGATATTCCACTGCACAACAATGTCATCCTTTATACATCAGTGGCAGGACATTTTCTTTTAATTCCTTTTTACTAACATGCTTATTTTAACTCTACAAGCACGATGATAATTTCAGAAATGGAAGACTTGCAAGATTATTGAGGAATCCACGTTGTTCACTTTGGGGGTAAGCAGTAAAATCATGACTGTTTCAGCCCATGATCTAATTTCACCTGGGCATAGATAGGGAAAAGCATATGAGTTTTAACTGACTTTAGTTATGGTTTAAAGGCACTCCTGATAGCGATTTTCACCAGCTTCAGCTGTGTCTCTGTGGATGGTGGCCTTTGCCAACACAGTCCCTGAAAGTTTTATCTTTATTTGTCTTAAAGTTTTCATACCTATTCCAGTTAAAAGTGATTTGTTTTTAAGTTATGTTGCCTGATATAGATACAGTTCTTAAGACGCTGCTGTAGGACTGAAGATGGTTAAAGATTCTGCCCACTAGAAGCAGTCCCTGGGAACAGAGATGACTCTGGACCTACTATGTGGCTTATTGTACATTTCCTTCCTCACACTCTGGCTTCACTGCATGAAGTACAGAGAGTCACAGCATGGCTGAGGCTGGCAGTCACCTCTGGGCCCACCTGGCCCAACCCTTCTTCAACAGGGACACCCAGAGCAGGGTGCTCAGGGCCACGTCCAGGTGGCTTTTGGAGATCTCCAAAAAGACTCCCCAACTTCAGTGGACTACCTGTACCAGTGCTAAGTCACCTACACACCAAAGAAGTGCTTCCTGGTGTTCAGAGGGAACCTCCTGTGCTCTGATTTGTGCTCATGCCTGGCACTGGGCACCAGTGAAAAGAGCTTGGTTCTGTCTTCTTTGCACTTTCCCTTATTGTGTCTTTTCTCTAGGCTAAACGGTCCCAGCCATCTCAGTCTTCCTCATAGGAGAGATGCTCCTGTCCCTTCACCATCTTTGTGGCTCTGTATCAGATCCTATATTCTGAGATTGTTTGGGCACTTAGACAAGAAGGCTTAGTATAACTGATAGACATTAGATCTTTCAGTAATTGCTTTAACAGTGAAATCAGGTGACACTTCAGGACCCTTTGCACAGAATGTTCAGATTCTTCAGCTGCTGTATGGCTTACTACGCAGCTGTAGGCACTATGCGAAATTCATCTTGGAGCTGTTTGGAGGAGCTGTGTGCAGAGCACATCCCTCACTTCTACGTACTGTGTGTGTCAGGCATCCTTGGGGAGATAACATCCAAGGCAGGGTCAGGACACTGGCTGGAGAGCACGGGGTATAAGCAACCATAAGCTCACAGTGAGACCCTTCTCTGATCCAAGGAAATTGGACCAAAAAAAGATCCAATTAGCAAGTTCTGAACAGGAGGGAGGCTGTGCTCGAGGTGATGGCCTGGTTGCTCACAGAGCTTGCCATCTCTCATCATGAGACACTATGTGCTCCAGGCACCCAGGATGTCATCTGGTGAGACTGTAGGGTCTGATCACTCACCTCTGGTGGCTCAGTACAGCTGAATGTGCTATACTGCTCATCTCCTAAAGGATGACAGATGAGATCACTGTCTTGTAACTGCAGACGGTGTTCTTCGTCACTTGTTGAAATGCCAGGGAGGTATCTGAGATTTTAATGAGAATATTCTCCTGCGACTTCTTGTAACAGATCTGCCACTTACCAGTCTTTATACATCTAAAACTCTCTGGAAGCCAAAAGAAGGTGTGAGGACAAATTTAATAAAGACAGGCTCTGTTTGAAGGTACCTCTGACAAATTTTAATCATGAGAATGTGGTATGTGGGAGACACAAGGCAGCTAAATTGCTATTATTGTTTTGGGGTGGCCTTCTCCTCTGGAAGAATATTTTACAAAGAAATAAACTGAAGGATTGGAAAATGCTGCTAGAATTTGCTTTGCATTAATGCTGTTTTTCAGAGGTAACAAATTTAACAAGAAAATATATTCAGATAAAATATGACTTGGGAAAAATTCCTAGTCTCTAAATAAGCTTTTTCTTCACCAGAAGAAAGAAAAAAAATAAAAAACTAAAATGCATATACTTGTGCTCAATTAAGTTGCATGAAGGGTTTTTAAAAATGAATTTAGAAATTCTATGGGCTGTTATTAGCAAATTTCAGGAAGGTCCTGGTTATCTGATATTTAATTATTCAAAACTGTTCAAAGAGTTATTTCTGCACAGGGTTTATGTGCAGCTAATTCTCAGTCTTTAATATTCATACTGAGCTTGGATCATTTTAATTGAATGTGTGTGCCCTATGTCCTCTTGTATGCTTCTGTCCTCTTGCACAGGTTCCTGTGCTGTATTGTGGCTTAGTCCTGCAGGCAGCTCCAAACTGCGCAGCCTTTTGCTTACTCCGTCCCTCCCTCCCACCCAGTGGGATGGGGGAGAGAATTGGAAAAAAAAAAAAAAAAAAAAAAAAGTAGAACTCACAGATTGAGGTAAAAACTATATACTAAGACAGAAAATGAAGAAAGAAATAACAGTAATGGTAATTATATATATATATATGTATAAAATTTGTATATACAAAACAAGTGATGCACAATGCAATTGCTCACCATCCACTGACCGATGCTCAGACAGTCTCCAAAGTAGCAGCTCTCTCCATTGGCCAATTCCCAGTTTTGAAGTTCTACAAGATATGTAATATGGTATGGAATATACCTCTGGACAGTTCGGGTCAGCCGTGCCGGTTCTGTCCTTGATCAGCTCCCTGTGTCCCCTCCAGCTCCTCACTGGCAGGGCAGTTTGAGAAGCTGCAAAGTCCTTGGCTCTGTGCAGCACTGCTCAGCAATAACTAAAATATCCTTGTGTTATCACCATTATTTTTCTCCTAAAGCAAAAATACGGCATCATACCAGAAACTATGAAGAAAATTAACTCTATCTCAGCTAAAACCAAGTAAACCTGCATACTCATAACTTGGTTTTGTGCTTTTAGTTTTGAAGATCCCAAATATGTGGAAATTTCTGATGGTGAGTTCACCAGCGTACTGTGGAAAATAAAACAGATAATGTGCTAAGCTGAAAAATGTACCTGAAAATGATTATCTTCGTTTTCATATTCTAAAAATACTCTTGGGCATTTATATTTTAAATGAGTTTAGTTGTGATTTTTGTGAAATTAGAAAAGTAACTTCAAGACTGAGAGAAAAAAAATAGAACTATTTTTTGTCATTTTTGGTAGAGAAAAATCATATAATCTTCAGATCAGATTTGGTATTTTAGTGACCCATGCTCAGAAGTAGCTCCAATCTAAGACTCAGAGTGCATAATTCAGCATGCACAGTAAAGTGTCAACCTTAAAATGTGTATGTGGAATAAATTAATTGATAACTGATCAAAGTATAATGAAAGAACATTTAAGAGTTCACAATTTTCATTCACTGATCTTTGAAAAATAAAAATATAACCCCAAAATCCATGAAACACTGAAATATGGATGGTTAACCAGAGCAAATATTGCAATTTCTACAACTGTGAATATGCAGACTGTACCTTAAAGAAGACTAAAAAATCAGCTGATGAAGAGAGTAAACGTATTGGATGACACATTTCTCTCGTTTCAGATGTCCTGATTCATGTTTCTCCTGAGCAGCTTCTTCTGTGCTAGTTCCAAAAGAAACCTAGAACAGATATAGAGTTTAGAGCAATTCCATTGGAAGGGACCTTCAAAGAGCATCTAATCCAGCTTCCAGACTACTTCAGAGTAACTGCAAGCTGAAGCATATTATTGAGGGCATTATCCAAAAGCCTCTTGAACACTGACAGGCACAGGGCATCAGCCACCTGTCTAGGAAGACAGAGTTGAACCACCATCATGGTAAACAGATTTTTCCTAATGTCCAGTGTGAATTTCTTCTCACTGCTAATGTCGTCTCATTGGATTCTGTGTCTTCTCAGAGGCCCTTCCATACATAATGCTGAACCATTCAAAAATGGATTTCCTTGAAGCAGGAGTACTCTTTTTCACTGGAGGTTGTGAAACTCTCATCCCAAGCCACAGTAGTCATCCTTGGGAAACCACTGACCTTGGTTATGTTATCTGCTCTTTTCTATCAAGAACATACTGGAGACCAGAAAGTTGTTATTTTACCCAAATATGAAGACTGAGAAAACACCATGGAGATGTAGACCTCTGTCTGCCCACAATCCATTGCATAATGATTTTAGACATTTTCGTGATGCTTGAAGAGATATTGGTCTGGCTGAACTCTCCCCATTTTCCCTCCTCTTAGCCTCCCTCTTCACACAATAATTGCATCAGTAAAATATACCTGCCGTTTTCATCCTTGTATACAGTGGAAATATGTTTACACCCATATGCTCTGCAAGAATGCTTCATATGACTGTGTCTGATTGTAACTTCTGCACAGATTAATTTTTTTTGGCCTGAGACAGCATATCCTGGCCCAGTGCCAACTGAAGTTGCCATTTCAGTTTCCACTTCAGTGGGCATTTGCACAGTCTTTGTCAATTTCCCCTCTGTCACTTGTCCAGTGATGGCTATTGCATTTATTCTGATTAACAATAAGACAAGGATTATTTCCAGGTAATCTTCCATATGTAAATAGCCTAACATTTTAGCACATGAGTGACAGATCATCCAAAGGAAAAGCTGTCCCTTATGGGCTTCCATTTAAAAATTTGTGTTGTAGCTCCACAGACAGTCAAGAAGGAGTTATTGATAAAGTTGCCATGTACGCTGATACCTTGAATTTAGATTTTTATTTTTCTTGTAATACTGATCTTCTTTTTAACTTTTCTTTCTCTGTTAATGTACCTTTCTTCATTTGGAAGGAGTTTATTTATAGATGCTTTCAAGCTACATGAACAACTTGTTTTTATATCCAGATTATCCCACTCATTGATTTTAATTTTTTCCTAATTCCAAATACTTATTAACTTTGTGTCGTGTCAGAACAAAAGCGTATTACACTTGTTGAGAGATATTGTATGAAATAAATGATCTGTATGGCTTAGCAGCTTGCTCAGCAGAAGTGCCAGCATTAACTGTCTGGTTGTTTATGATAGGAACTACATTCTATAATAGTTGGAACTGGTACTGCCTGAAAAGAGATTGAAAATGTTGTATTTCCATTCCAACAGAGAGTGTGGGAAAAGTGGAAGAAGGAGAGGAGGGCAACCCTTCCAGCAAATGTAACCTTCAGTTGTTCTCTGTCCTTGCTTGCACTCTGATGCTCTGCAATTATGCTATCACTGATGACATCCATTCCACTGGTTTAAATTGCTCTCAGTTTTTTCTTGATTTTTTTTGTGTTCCATTTTCCGAGGGGGACTTCACTTTAAAATTGTTTCATCAAAACTCAGATTCTCTCCTGATGTTGGGACAGTTTCATTCTCAGGTGGTGATGCTGAAATCGATCCTTCCCGGGTAGCAGCTTTTGCATTAGATCTGCCCCTACCAGTGAAGGCCCTGCACTATCACTGCCTTTTTTCACTAGTACCTAAAAAACAAGGGGAAGATTGGAAATGTTTCAGTTTTCCAGAATGTGTCTGTGGGATAACATCCATTGCCCAAACGAAACCGTCCTTGCTTCTCTCCTCACTTCTCTGATCCTGCCTTATCAACCAAACCCTACAACCACTTCCCCTCTGCTTTGACATCCAAAATAACTAATATTTTACCCATTTTCATCTGGGGCAGCAAACAAGCTTTCTGTGCTCCAAACCTGTACATGACTGAAGCCCTACACTGCAGGTAAAGCGTGCTTCCCTGCTCCTCCAGTTTGCTGTGTTTTCAAGGGGATACACTTTTTTCTTTTCTGGAAAATTATTGGTTGGTTAGCTTTTACACCTGTATAAATAAAAGAATGAGGAATGACATATGGAGGCATAAAGATGATGGGCCAAAGTTGTCTTTGTCTCAAGTTTGTTACATTAATAAATGTTGTAAGGGAATCTCTGCAGATATTTCATTTCCATTGTCAAGGATAGGTTTACACATTCATTGACCAGATATTAAACTAAAATGCTGTTCCCCTTTCTTACATAACTTAGGATGAGGTTTATCATGCCTTTGCCAGCTGAATCGCTGTCCTATACATAGCTTCACGTGATACAGACCTTCCAGATGCATTGAAATATTTCCTTGTTTCTGATCTTTCAGTGTGTGTCTGCATGACAGCACAAAACAAATCTGCCCAATTACACGGTCCATCAAATTACCCAGCAATTAACTCACTCCAAAGTTACTAAACAGTTTCTTCTCTCTTCTCTGTGCTTTTCCTTCCCCTGTGGTGTGGATCATGAAGGCCAGTCAGCCTCACCTCTGTCCCTGGAAAGGTGATGAAACAGCTTGTTCTGGATGCCATCTCCAAGCAATTGGAAGAGAAGAAGGTTATCAGGAGTAGTCAGCATGGATTCACCAAGGGGAAACCATGTTTGACCAACCTGGTAGCCTTCTATGATAACATCACTGGCTGGGTAGATGGGGGGAGAGCAGTGGATGTCATCTACCTTGATTTCAGCAAGGCTTTTAACACCGTCTCCCACAACATCCTGATAACAAAGCTGAGAAAATGTGGGATAGATGAGTGGACAGAGAGGTGGGGTTGAGAACTGGCTGACTGGCCGAGCTCAGAGGGTAGTGATCAGTGGCACAGAGTCCAGCTGGAGGCCTGTAACTAGCGGTGTTCCCCAGGGGTCGGTGCTGGGTCCGGTCTTGTTCAATATCTTCATCAATGACCTTGANTCAGGCCTCAGCTGGAGTACTGTATCCAGTTCTGGGCTCCCCTGTATAAGAAAGACAGGGACCTCCTAGAAAGAGTCCAGCGGAGGGCCACAAAGATGATCAAGGGCCTGGAGCATCTCCCTGATGAGGAGAGGCTCAGTAAGCTGGGTCTGTTCAGCCTTGAGAAAAGAAGGCTGAGAGGGGACCTGATCAATGTTTATGAATATCTTAGGTGTGGGAGGCTAATGGAGGTGGGGAATCTCTTTTCAGTGGTCTGTGGGGACAGGACAAGGGGCAATGGCCTTAAGCTGGTGCACAGGATGTTCTGCACCAACATGCGGAAGAAATTCTTCACAGTGCAGGTGACTGAGCACTAGAACAGGCTGCCCAGGGAGGTTGTGGAGTCTCCTTCCCTGGAGATGTTCAAGACCCGTCTGGATGCCTACCTGTGCAACCTGCTGTAGGGAACCTGCTCTGGCAGGGGGGTTGGACTCGATGATCTCTCGAGCTCCCTTCCAACCTCTACAATTCTGTGATTCTGTAATCATCAATACCTGCTTTTTGTGTTGAAGTAATCTGTGAGTGGCCCTCACATAAAGCACAGCATTCCCACTGTTTATCACCAAGAATGTTGAGTTCACAGGTTTATAACAGTGTACTGTCTTCTTCTTCAAAGTCACTCTCACAGGATTCCTTCTCTCTTGAGCCACCATTCCTGCTTTCTCAGATCTTGCCTGATTTGTGCCTGCCTACTGAGCAATACGTTAATCTCTTCTTCCCTGCAGTTGGCTCTAACATGCTGTTGTTCATCTCTTGGAGAGATGGAGTAGTTTTGTTTAAGATCACAAAGCACTTGGATTTGAAAAGAACCTTAGATTTCACTAGGAGTGGAGAAATGGCACGGCTGGGACTAGATTTGCCTGTCCTGTGTCATGGATCTTACGGCTGGGCACCAGCAGCAGTTGTAAGGAAACAGTTGCTTAGTGTTAGCTCTTTCTCCATGAGGCTTGCAGACTTCAAAGCCAAAGGACTCCATGGCCCTTTCAGTGCAAGAAAACTGATCATTTATTTTTTCCCTTCTCAGTGAAGGCTCCTTCTTGCCCTTTCCAAGATGAAAACCATGGTGTCTTTTTTACATTTAACTTCTTTCTATCTATTTACCAATTCTTACACTTTACCCAAGGATCATCCTTGCTATCATGATGGGAAAATACTTTATTACTACCTCTAAATGAGTAATTACTACTCAACTATTTTTTGGTTTAGTTTGTTTAAAGACCGTCTAAGAGAGGCTTAGTTGAAGTATATAAGGCTAACGACTTTCTGAGGACTTTTTTGTGACATATGAGTTGTCTTCATGATTAAATGTTGTATATTGTCAGTTTTCCAAACCCACTTAGCTGGAAGCAAAACTTATTGGGCCTGATACCTGTTTCTTTCAAAACCATATATTTTATGCCAAAACTTATAGTTCTTGAATGGAAATTTGGCTATAGTTAATTGCAGGAACAGTAGGTCTTAAGGAAAATTGTTGTGTCAAAATAATTCATTCTGTAGTAACGGCAATGAGCTGAATTTCATAGCAGGAGGGAACATTGTTGCATAGAGAATGTTAATTAAATAGAACACAAAAAAATTGCAAAAAAGAAAAAATGAAGTGCTCTTTAGTGGATGAAAGAGCAAAAGAGCAAGAGCAAGAAAAAGCAAGAAAGAAAAGCAAGAAAGAAAAGCAAGAAAAGAAAAGAAAAGAAAAGGAAGGAAGGAAGGAAG
>WBMW01005910.1:544417-589627 GCA_013396635.1 Penelope pileata
AAGGGAAGGGAAGGGAAGGGAAAGAGAGAAAAGATTAGGAAAATGCTTTTTTCTGGAAAAAATAAAGAATTTTTGTTATAATTCAGGCACAATATCTCTTGTGTTGATGCCTCTGGCTACTGAAACACAGTGCTTCCACTTCTGAACTGCAGGGCAGTTCCTATGTATCCAAATGCTAGCATTTCCTCCAATTTATTTTGTTCTCAACCACGTTCAAAGAGCTTTTTGCTCCTCTCACTCAAACTCCTCTTACTGACTTTGACAATCTTTTCTGTACAACTGCTCCTAGTAGCCTGAAGTTGTTTTGCTACAAGCATGCAGAGTATAGTGCATGATATCATGAGATATCAAAATAAATCACTGTAAAGCATGCTTGGACAGCTTCATGGCTGATCAATATATGTCATGAAATAAAATTTCATTTTCTTACAATATTTTACTTTCTAAAGTTCATCAACTCCTGCTCATAATTGCTTTCAGATGTAAGGATCTATTTTCAGAATGAACCAGTGGAGCTGCATGTTATCTTTACCAGTATTTCTATTAGCAGACTTTTCTTTATACTGTTCTTTCACATTGCTTTATGCAGTCTAAACTCTTGCAGATGTCCAGTACAGGTACAAGATCTATATTGCTGGATAGGGTCATTGGGATGCCTTAAGTTTTCCTAGCTGTCAATACTGCAAAAAGTGATAAAAACTAATGGGTACAATGAAGAAACAAGCATAAAGGATTATCACTTTCTTGGCAAAGCTGTCAGTGAGGATGTACCACTTGAGTCTTGGAAGCTGTTTCTCTGACAGATAGTCCCACATTGTGGGCAGAACTGTCATAGGCAGATCTGAGTAAAGATATTTTTTTTAATACTAAAATTTAATTCCTTCCTTTTTTTCTGAGACCATAAGTGTAACTAATACTTCACACCAGGTTTGTTAACTTTGGAAGATAATATTGCATCTTACTTCCATCAGAGAAGTAGCTGTGTCAGCATCCCCAGATCTTCGCTAATTTGGAGGAATTGAGATCCTAGAGACTTCCATACTTGGCACAGAACAAAGATAAGAAAAACTCAGTAAAACTGAAAGGACCATACTTGGGCAACAGGGAAATGAAGGCAGATATTCTTCAGGCAAGGAGATCTGGAGGCTTGATTCCTACAAAGTGTGTTGCAGCTTAGGTGGCCAAATCTCCTTTACTTGTAGTTTAAAGGCTGCCTGGGTCTTCTTAGTATTTCTGTACCTGTTATCAATCTCTCAGAAATTATAACAGCCTGTTGGTATTAGCAAGCTTGATTAATTGTCTGATTAGGGGATGGAGCAACATCATGCAGTGATCCTGCTTTGTGAGACAGAGTCTCTGTGTGAAAATAGAACACAATTATGTCACTATCGCCATGTGATTCCTTATAGTCCATGGTCTCAAATCAAAAATACAATCATAGCTGTTCTGGATTTTTCCCCTCTTATCTCTCATTTGTCTTTAATTTCCTGGTTTATTTTTTAAGTAGCAGAAGGAAAAGTACACTGATTACTTACTTTTGCTCAGGAAAGGGTAGAAGTCTCTTGGTTCATTTTTACTTGAGTCTTGCTGTCCTTCAGCATGTCTGTCTCAAGAGGATGAGCAGCGCTCCTTAAGTTTTTCTGCCAAAGAATGTAAGTTCTCTTTGGGAAAGAAGAACTGATTTGTTTATTTGGATTTGGGTGAATAATCTGTTTCAACAGTTTCTCAATAGGGATATTTGTATGGAGACAGGGCAAAGACTAACATAACTAACAAGAACTGTAACTATGTTTTATAACATATCAGCATGAATTCTCCTGAAAGTGCAATGAAAGCTGGAAAATTTGCTAGGCATAAATTTATGCACAGTAGAAATATATCAGCCCAAATTAAGCATAATTGAGCAATGATTGGCTTGTGTTACAAATATTTTGCAATTATAGGCAGAATAGTTGAAAAAAGGAAAAAGTATAGAGTACTTGAAATAATGTGATTAAAATTCTTAGGAGCATTTGAGGAGTTTTTGTCCAGAAGTATTTCTAACCTCATATAACCACTTGTTTCATGTAAGTATAAAGAGATTTTGACAAGGAACATTGCACTGCTTTTGTCTTATTGCTCACAGGTGTTTGTTGACATTTAAATAAGATTGTGGAAGATTAAAAAATTAAATGATGGATGATCCGTAAATTTAATTTAGCTGAGTAAAAAAATAAAAGCCCATCAGGACTGTTAATTGAATTCCGGAATCACTGACTGAAGTTCAGGAAAATACAAGTGGAGATGACTGAAAAACTCCCACTGAACTGAAAAAAGCCAGGTGAATATCACAGGACTGCAAAATTAAGGAGGTGATTTTGAAAGCTGGATCATTCTGAAGATTAAGATTATAAAAGACCCTTATTTTCAGTTGAGAAACAGAAAATATCTAGAAACTTCTGAAAAAGGAATTTAGGAGGTATCTTAGTGAAAATGTTGAGAAGGTTGAAATGTGTTGCGTGGCTGTATCAGCAGCAGGTTCAAACTTCATTCATCTGCAGTGGGTTTGATTAAGCCCTTTAGAAGTAGTTATTTAAGCAGTCCTTTGATCCTGTGTGGCAATATCATACCCATCACACATGCATTTCTTTGATGCCTATTTTCAGAATAATTTCAGGGATAAAATGCCTTTAGCAGATATATATCAATTTGTAATTTTAACCTTCAGTGTACTGTTTCATATTCAAAATTCAGATTTTAGTAGCGGGAATTAAATGCTTAACTAGAAATATTTCTAAACTTCAGTAGCTTAAAATGTATCTGAGTAGATACATTTTGATTTCCTATCTGGGACTTTGTAATCAGTCTTTGGAATAGAAAGATAACACCAGGTATAAATTTAAATGTTATTAAAATCATTGTTGAGAAAACACTAGTTTTTTAACAAGCAGACTTAAGCATTTTACTAATCTGGATCTACAAAAAGATGGATGAAACTACACATGCCCTTTTAAGGGGCATTTTAGAGAGTGGCTGAATTATGAAGACCTGGCAATTCACTTTTCTCTGAACAAAAATCTGATTGTTTCATTACCACAGTATAATTTCAGTCTTCAAGTGAAAATAAAATGATATTGCATTTACATTAATTATGTTGCTTAATTATGGTACTGTAGCTACCTTCAGAAGGTCTGCAAAAATCTTAAAAAGTATTTATTACTTTTCACAGTTAAATTTTTTGGTGTGGTTCACTGACTGTTTTATACATGAAACAACAAAGAGTTGTCTTTTCTGACCTTCGCATGGAAGAGGTGATCTCAGCAAGGAAGAGGGGTATGAATGGTTTCCAATTGCCCAGAATTTTCTTTTGAAGCCAGAGAATGTGGCCCATGTAAGTTCAACAGAACACTTCAACTTGGTATGTTCAGTCTGGTTCACAGAGAATATGGAAAACACTCAGATCCTGCTGTTTTAAATTTCTGAGCTTACAAATCTGTTTTATCTATATATATTTATTTGTATATGTGTGTGTTTCTTAGAAAGTATATGCTGTGTGATATGCCTGATAGCTCACAAGGCATTTTGTGGCCTTACAGGCTCTTGCATGTCTCCGTGAAGCCCAGCTGGCACCCATTTCCAAGCATAGTGCTATGGATCGTACAATACATTATACAGAACTAGCATTTGTTGCCCACCAGATCCCCAACATCTCCATTTGCCCTGTGAAAGCAGCAGCAATGAGAATTGCCGTTCTGCTTCTTCACCTTCTTTAGTCCAAGTAAAGCCAACAGATGTCCTCAAAGTACTGCTATAAATGTGTCTCTCTTAGTAACAAGAATATAACTTTGTTAGAGACATGCTAAGCCAGTAATAGTGTTGTATGGAAAAGTGACAGCACGAAATTTAAAAGCACGTTTCTTTACTCCTTAGCAAGAGTGACAACGATTTACTTTGGGAGTAATAAAACTTGTTATTTTTATGGGCAGTAAAACACTTTTCCTTGCTGCATACAGGAGGCTTCTGTAGTCTTTTTTCTTTTTCTTCCTCTTTTTTTTTTTTTATCCTGTCACGTAGGAATTTTCTGTCTTTTGTATCGATTTTGGCCCAAGTTAAAACCCAGGACAGAGCCAGTGACCCTGCGCTGCTTTACACTGTCTTTGACTTTGAGACCCAGAAGCAGAGGCTTGGAGAGGCAGATGTGCAGGGAGGAGCAATACACGCCTTAATGTGGACAGCAGCCTTCCTCGTGATTCTTGTGGTTTTGGCTTTCCAGTGATAAGAATTATTGATTTTCCCCCTCTCCTTCCCTCACACTGCAGTTGTTTTCTGTGACCTGCAACGAGCTATATGCTAAACCATAGCATCAGCAGAAATCATTCTTCCAGCACAGGCAAGGGGAATCGTTCAGGGAGACATTCATTGATCTTTCTTTTTTTCTTTCTTCCTTTGAAACAGAAGTGCCTATAAAAAGCAGCTAAGCGGCTGCCCTCCAGCTTCAGCAAAGCAAATGGAGCTGTGCGTGCTGGGATGGAGCTGGGACTTTGTGGCATCGCCTCAGATTATTCAACATCAGGTGGGCTCTCCTGCATATTGGTAATTCCTCTGGTTGGCCTGTCTTTGTAGTCTCCATGGCAACTGTTTCCATTGCCATCAGTATCTCTGGGGTCCAGCCTTGTTCACACGTGTCTCAGCTGCTCCTCTTCCAGCATGGCAATTAATATCTGTGGTGTCACTATATTTAGATGTCTTGTGACCTCTGTATTATTTACCTCTGAGATGAATGTCGTCGTGACGTCCCCTTCTTTTCTTTCACAGCTGCCTTCCATGGTTTCCTCCTGAGAAGTCACTGGGGAAGGTCTGCTTCTCGCTTCCGCGGTGCTCTGGGACAAAATGCCTTTGCAGGCCCCTGGTGAACACACAGCCTCACCAAAACCACCCAGATCCAAGGGCATGGGCTGAACTTCTGTCCTCAGATGGGTCTGGGTTGTGGTGGGAAAGCCTCCTCTGCATTCACACTGTAGAAAAGCTGGGCAGCAAGTACTGATGACTTCAGAAAGGAGGCATACCACTGCTGGGAAAGGAGACAAAGGCAAGCGCATGAGAAACCTTGCCTAAATCCATGGAAACTACAAGCAGCTAAAGCCAAACCCAGAAGTCTGGCCTCCCAGTCCCCAAGTTACCCAGTGCAGACAGTGCAATGTACCACTTCTTCATACCTCCACCATGAAAACTACGCTTCAAAGCTGTGAACATGGGAGGAAATGAAAGTTCTTAAATGTTTAAATGCAGTAATGTCTTCATAGTGTACCCAATGCTTCTCAATGGAAGTACTGGAAGACATCTGCCACCAGGCTTCCCTGAATACTGGAGTTTTTTAAGAAGAGTTCTTCTGCAAAGAAAAATACAAGATTTTGAAAATTCCAAACTATTATTTTACTTTAGCAAGGACTGTCAGTCTTATTAAATATATGAAACATAAATCCTTTACAAGATTCAATGGGATGGTTACTAAAAAAATGTCAGTTTCTAAATCTGCCGCGGCTTCTTGATCTTTTTTAATGCTCTCTTGGTGTTCAGCTTAAATGTCACGAGAATATGGAACACTGTTTTTTTTAAAGTAGAATCCAAAGTAGCATGGGAAGATGTATTTCTTCCCTCCTGCCCTTTTTTTTCCCATATAGATTTGTTACTTCAATTATAAATTACATGTTTGGATTATTTTACAGTGTCTGATGGACTGCAAAGTATACAGCGGAGTACAATTTGGGAAGTAAATTAAAATGTATGCTTTTTGTGCAAAAAAAAATGCTCCCTCTTTTCACTTCTAAGCTAAATAGACAAGCAATTGAATCAGAGACAAAGATTGTTTTTATTACTTCTTCGTGTTTGGGAAAAATCATATTTTTTTTTTCTGGCTTTCAGGTTTTTTTTTTTTTACCTTTTCCTTTTCCCTTCACTCCCCCTTAATATTGGAGCATCAATGCTAAAACTCAAGAATGTATGTTAAGGAGGAATACACATGTCCTGCAGCTCCATTTGAGAAAACTGCACGTAATTCTACTTTTTCCCACAGCCTTTTCGTGTACCACCGATCTCAGGAGTATCGGACACTGTAAATTCTGAAAAAAATGGAGAATACTCTTGATTAAATTCCCCTTTTTATTTTTTCACTCTCGGTAGCAGTATTAATTAAAGATGTTGCTCCTTTAAGGTTCTTAGCAATCAATACAGCAAAACAATAATGCTGTTTAGTGCCTCGGAGAGTTTGGTGGAAGGTGCCTCATGGTCTCACCAACGACAGCTGATCTTGCCCTGCCTGCCTCCTTTCTTGCAGTTCCCAGATAAAAGCAAAAGTCATCTTCAGTCTGCAGGAGCACTGATTGCTGAATGCTGCCATGCCATGTGAATCAGTTCAGAAAGCGAGAGGCAGCGCCTCAAAATCAAATAAATAGGAGGATTATGTTAGCAGCAAACACAGCAATCCAACTGCCCTACAGAGAAGCACATCTCCTGTGCGGGGCAAAGGAAATTTAAACAAGCAGCATTGGCCCAGAGAGGCAATCTAGATGCAGGAGGGAAGGCAGGTAGAATAGTGAACCACACATTCTCTGCAGCCCAGCCTAGCTTCCTCGGGCTGCAGATCTATTACTATTTCCATGCCGTTCTGTGAAGCCCCTTGGTTTCTTCTCCAGGAATCTTGAAATGCACTGTCATCCAGGCTGCACCTTGCCAGCAGATTGCCTGCTTGCAATTGCTTCCTACCAGCGCAGAAAACAGTCCTCACATCTAAAATAAGTGCTTGTTATGCCACATCCCTGGTGGGAAATGTCTCTGACCTACTCCTGGTGCATGCTGGCAGCTGCTCAGCAGAGCTGCTCTGGATGTTCACAGGCCCTGAAGGGCCACTGGCACCACCAATGCCCTCATGCAGATGCTGTCTCAAAGCACACAGCAGGCTGCCAACACATAGGGCAGATATGGCTGGCAAGGCAAGCAAGGCCAGCCCTCGAACCAAAAAGGTGACAACCCTGATGTGCGTGCTGCTGAGCATCTTGTGCCAAGTGACACGATGCACATTTTGAGCTATCACTGTGCTCCTCAGCCTTTGGAATGAGTACACATAACTCCTGGAAAAGGGTTTCTCTCCACTTAACTGCTTTGATTTTCTAAAATAAGTCTTTAATTTTGCATCTTCTGCTCTTCTTTCCACAAAATTGTTGGTTCGTTAAAAATTAGAAAGATTAAGGATGATCTCCAGAGGTCCCTTCCAGCCCCTACAATTCTATGATTCTGTGACTTGTTTTGTAAGTGCTTGTTCATTTTCCTTAAGAAAAGGAAGATTCCAGTGAAATCTCTGTGGACCTCAGCTTAGAGACTTAAAGCTTTGTGCGTAGGGATATTTTTAATTCCCTTGCCAGACATGAAATATTACATATATCTATTATATTACATATGGACTCATGGGGCAAAGCCTGAATCAAATTTAAATTTCACTTGCATTGTATTGTGATTGGATGCAGTGTTTCAGTTCATTGTTCATCTGTCTTGTGAATGCAGAATAACTTGTACTAAATGCCTGGTGGCAAAATGACTGACAGTTACCGATCAGATTCAATTACCATTGACTGAAGAAAAAAGAGAAAAGGAAAAATTGGCTAGGGATCTTTATCACCAATACAGCCTGCACAGTGTGGTCAGAAGTACCTGGTTTTCCCAGTCAATGTGTAGTTGATTTAACAGCACGACACCCAGATTCTTGTTCTCTGCGCTCTTGTAGTCCACTTTGCGTCACAGGGATGCAGTCTGTACATAACATAGACTCATAGAATCATTATGGTTGGAAAAGACAGACCTCTGTGGTCATCGAGTCACACCCCAGTCCACCACCAGCATGCCCACTGAGCCGTGTCCCTCAGTGCCACATCCCCATGGCTCTTGAATACTTCCAGGGACGGAGGTGGTGAAGAGCCATCTCCACCATCTCCACCACCTTCCTGGGCAGCCAGTGCCAGTGCCTGACTGCTCCTTCTGAGAACAAACTTTTTCTACTACCCAGCCTGAACCTCCCCAGGCACGACTTGAGGCCATTACCATTTGCCCTATCACATGAGAGTACTGTGCAAAGACAATTTTTGTAGGTCACAACAGCACAAGGGCTTTTGAAAGGCAAGGTTTTAGTCAACTTATTAATTTCTTGTTTTCCCTGAAGATCTTATTTTAAAATGTAGTAGGCCATGTAAAGAAAATAAAAATATGAAATGAACAAAAAAGCCTAAACCTGCTGCAAGTTAGAGTTACAGAAGAGTGTTGCAAAGTTCAGGTCTGTGTTTCCTTTCTCTCTGTCTGGTCTTGGAAAATCCATCTGACCTGGTCTTCAGAAAGAGAGCTGAAGTATCACTGATTTTTGCAGTGATAGGAGATGTCCTTAAACAGAATGGTCACAAAGTCTTCTGTCAAAATTCCTTTCTGTCCAAAAAAGCTCTCAGTCATGTCTGGCCATGATACAATTCTAAACATGTTGAAAAAGAAAGAAAAAAAAAAGTGAGGTTTAAGGAAAAAAATAATTACCAGAATAACAAATCTTTTCTGATTCTAAACAATGATTCTCAGAATAAGAGTATAAGTGAGCATGGCACATCCGAAATCATTGTTTGTAAATATGGATGAACATACACTTTAGAAATCTTTCTCTGTGGAGGCTGAACTTTCTGCATTTTTGTGGTTCTGAATGCTCACTTGTTGTGAGTCAGGCATTCAGACCTCATGAATTCCAGAAAGATTATCCAGAAAATTCATCCACAAAACCAAGCAATGTATTTTTTAAAGAAACAGATTTGTCCAACAGTACCGATACTTAAATCATTCCATTTCAGATTTGCTCCAAATGCATGCAGAACAGAAGCCCTGGACAGCAATGTGATAACATCCTCTCCAGCAGCCGGGCACTAAGTTCAGATTCTCAAGCAAGTGCAATCCAGCAGGTATCGCATGTGTGATCTCGCCTGATCACACATCATTCATAATTTAGTTCCTAATTTAGTCTGGATTAGTGGTGTTTTCACATGCTGTTTGTGTCACCTTTTTATTACCAAACCTCCTGCTTTAAGGTAGAATGTCTTATTTCCTGTTTATATCAATGCCTCCATATTTTCTTGAACCCCTCTGTATTCTGCATCTCACCTCCTATTTTAAATTATTGTGATTACAAACCACAACCAATTTACAGCAGCAGGAGTGTAATTAAAAATAATAGCCATAGCAGCTGTATTGAGAAACCAGTCATTCCCTATACCAGTTAATGGCACATCTTGAGCTAATCTGAATGCAAAACATGCTCCTTTAATGGCTTTTTCCAATATGAAAGGGAATGGAAACCCATTAATAACTGTATTCTACCTCAAGGTTTTGAAAAATGAAGGAACTCCCCCCAACCCCCCACACTCTCCTGTCTCCTGAAAATTGCATCCCTGATGTCTGGGAATCTGTAAAATGCGGATGATTTATGCCACCAGCAGTCTCCGAGTCCCTGAGAAACAGCAATGGAAAGCTTCACAAGAAGGTCTCTAGGGGGCCAGGCACAATCATCTACCATGGAATAACCGGACAGAAGGATATTTACTGAGCAGTAATTCTCAGACTGTGACAAATAGAAAGTTCAGGAAATAAAAGAAAGAAAGCATCAATAAGAAGGGAAGAAAGGCTGTCAGTTCAAGGTGTAATATGCTTATTGTCCTCAAAGTCCTTAGCTGAGGAAGACCTGGGCTGCAGAGACAGTCCCAGCCCAAATTGTCTTGAAATCTCAGAGACTGATAGAAAGAAATACTGAGATACTTCGATAAATAAAAATGTGTATCTCAAAATTTTTATGTTTCAACATTTTCCATTCAGGAGATACTTTCTTCCTCTATTTGGTGAAATTGAAACTTTCTGCAGGGATATGTGGATTTCAATTAACTTGTACTAGAAATAAGTGTGTTGATGAAATTGGATATTCTGACATTTTTATTTGTAAGAATCTACAAAATTTTATTGCTATATATGCTAAATCAGTTTTGAAATGAAGTATAATCCTTACTTAAACTACCTAGAAATGCTTGTTTTGAAAATTTTCTCTCTGGATGGAAAGCATGTAGATGATTCTGTGCCATTCCAGTTTTTGCCCATAGCTAGCTGGGAAAAAAAATGAAAATAGGAACAAACAATTGAGATAAAGCATACTGTTAGTATTGGTGCTTCCCCAGGGCTACTGCTATGTCATTTACCTTTGTTTTGAATATTGCTTAGAAGTGGAGCATACTGATTCATGCTGCCAGCAGAATTTTAGGTTCATCAGTAAGGATTTATGAGAGGCTACTAAGTGCATTTTCAGGCGCCCTTTCAGTTAATTGTGCTTTAAGGGAAGATAGAGCTATTCACACAATCACTTTGGCAGTCGCTCATACTGGGTGTAAAAGCCCAGCATATGAGATTGGTAGTTTGCTACATAACGCTTTTCACCAGGCCAATGGACAGCACATGTAGAAATAAACCCCGTGCTCCTTTTGTACATGCACAGCATGATGTGGAGGCTTTGTTGTTTGCTCCATAGACAGCATTGAGCTGAGATTCTCAGTTTAGCCAAAGCACGAATTGTCTTTCTCATGTTGGACTGTTCAATTCAGTGACAGAATAAATATTCAAAGGAAGATTAGCCTTCCAGTTAAAGTAGGGAAAGGGACACAACTCCAACATTTTGTACAAACAGAACCTCCTATCTGTATGTGGCCAACTGTTGTTGACAGCGTTAAACCTGAAAAGGTTCATGCTCGTGCTCTCCGTGCCTCTTCCAAAGATGAACTTCAAGGCATAGCCCAGTCTTAAAGCTCTGTTATCAATTTGTGTTAACAGTAAAATTATACCAATAGCCACCATGTCCTACCCGCCACTCTCACTAGTGGCACTATGTATTTCCCCTCTGTGAAGAAAATTGTAACGGAGCAGTTTAGGGTAGTCGAATTTGAGCGATGGTAGGAAGGTGGGATGAGGAAATGGAGCCATGTCAGCCACATAGTGTGCTGGCCTTTGGTACAACTTATCACAGAATCACAGATTCATGAAATGACTTAGGTTGGAACAGACCTTAAAGCCCATCCAGTTCCAACCCTCTGCCATGGGCAGGTCTGACACCCACCAACTCAGGCTGCCCAGGGCCCCATCCACCCTGGCCTTGAGCACCTCCAGGGATGGGACAGCCTGTGTGAGGGCCTCACCACCCTGTGAGAAATGAATTTCCTGATATCTAATCTAAATCTTTCCTCCTTTTATGTATAACCATTCCGCTTGTTCTATCACTATCATACTGTGTAAAAAGTTGATCTCCTTCCTGATTATAATCTCCCTTTAACTACTGGAAGGCAGCAATGAGGTGTCCTCAGAGCCTTCTCTTCTCCAATCTCTTCAACGTACAGGAGAGATGAACTGGGGGGTGGTAGAGTAGCAGAGGATGTTCCACAGCAGTTATTAATGTTTCATCATGGATGCTTTTCTACAGCATCTCTGGACAGCCACAGCCACCAGCGCTGGAAATATTGCTGCCCCACACACATTTGCCTCCTCTGCCAATACTTTGGTGTGGCCTTTGGTCAGAGCAGTGTCTCTATGGGAATGTAGGGTATGGAAATAGCAAAAAGTGAAGGAGGAAACTCTCGAACCACAGAATAGAGGAGTACATCATTTTCTTTCCCACTTTTTTCTCCTACTTGGCATATAAGTCATGTTTTCACAAACCAGACATATTTTTATATGCTTTATCTATTTTTGATTTTACAAAAACAAAACTGCAAAGAAACAACCCATGTTATTGTAACGACTTCCCCGCTGTTAAAACGTGGATGTGCCACTATTTCTAAGTTGTCTATGATAGAGCAGGAGCTTGTAAAAGCTGTCCTTTTATTCCACAGAACATTTGTGGATCTGTGCAGTGCATGAAATGTGATGTTAGGCGAGTAGGACCTTCCTGTCTCTGTGTCTCTCCTTTGGTTTGTGCAAATTGTCCTGCTCTGTTTGTATGGCTTTAGTAATATTGATACCCTGGCTTCAACATCCTAAATAGGGCATGTTTTTAAAGATTCTTTTAGGGGAGATGGGAAAGAGCAGGAAAGAGAGAAGAGAAATACAATATTTTCAAAAAAAAGCACAAATGGTCAGATCATTTTTAAGCTGTCTGACTTTTTAAATGTGGCTGATCTGCCTCTCCCGATTAAATGTCCATTCTTACATAAATGCAGAATGACTTTCTAGAAATAAAATAATTCATTCCTAGTCCTCACAGAGATATCCAAAATAGCTCTGCTATTTTTCTCTGCAGTTTGCGTCTTAGTGTCTATTCAATAGAATCACACTTTGACTTTGTTTAGCCTCAGCTGCGTTTTGTGTGGTGAGAAAACAGTTACATGTAGCATTTCACTGTATTTGGATTTTTTTACAAACAAAAATAAGTTATCCGACAAGTTGATAATACAATCTTTTTCTCCACTTGCAGATATCATTTAAGTTATCTTGTTTATTTGGGAGCACTGGAATAAATTAAACTTGAATTTACCATGGGTTTATACCTTGCAGTTAGTTGATGTCAGTTGTCTTAAGTGACAAGGAAGGTTCGAGCTTCATTTGAATCCTTTCTTGTGTTTGAAGATTTTAAAAAGATGGCTTATCTCTCTTAGAGATACCCAAGTTATTACTAAGAGTTGGACTACAGCAATATCCCTTCTTTCAGTGAGTCCTCCTCCACCTGGACCCCTTTTTCAGAGGTCATTTATGAGCTCTGTAGCTTTGAGATTTCCCTGTCTTCTGTATCTGTTTAGCTGGTTTGATATGAGGGAAAACGAGAGACATAGGCAAATGATTATTTAATTCTTGTTTCCATAGCAAATCTGGCTAAAAATACCCCTAAATTTGGCATCTGACAACCTCTGAATATCAACTGTAGTAAAAGACTATCAAGTAAAAGAGAGCAGATATAAACTTCAGTGTCAGGTTCCCAAATGCTGAACAGCAGAATTAGTATGCACTCACATTTTCTTCTTGGCTTTTCTTCCATGACACGTAACATTTAATTCAACCAAAAAAACTGCATTTCTGCACTCTAAGGATGGGCTAGACTCTTGCTACTACGTTGTCTACCTGACCTCAGACCTGTCACTCCTTACCCTAGTGCACCAGTTCATGTTAATGTAAAAGCTGGGGCTCACAAGTATTAGCCAGGAATAGACATTCCTTCTTGACATCCGAAATACCCAAAGCCCTCCTCAGCTGGATCACCTGTCCTGTAAATAATACAGGCATTGTGTAGATATGGTGATCAAGAACAGCCATCTCCCATGAAATGTGAAGGCTGCAGTTTGTAAGTAAGCAATAGCATGATGGTGGTCAGCTGCTCCTTCATTCAGCTCTGTCTGCACAGTAAATACAGCACAGTGTACACTGTTGTGTGGGATAACAACTTTCGCCTCAGGGTGGCACAAACTGCAGACTCTTCCTGAGTTCTCTTCTGGAGGCTTACATACAAAGAACCACAGATAAGCTGTGGTGCTGCCTCTCAGTGTTTTGTTATTGAAATCAAAGAGAAATTGTGCAGTTCCTAATGCATAAAAACTTCTTCAAAACTTCAAAGAACAAGAGCTAATTGTCTATGGCACGGGGAAGCCAGTCTAGATTACAGATGATCCACATCTGGCGCTTTTGTCTGGCAATATAGCGCAGCCTCTAAGAGCAAAGGGCTTGTATGGATCTAACAAGAAGCAAGTCAGTTTACCAAAAGCTAGTGCTTTTCCAAAGAACTGTAGAGTTTGTGGTTAAATTTTGAGACATCAACCAGGCACAAATAATGTGCTGGATTCTCAGCCGTTTCTCTCCTTTCAGGTCATTGTGCTGCACAGTAGATGCTAGCCATTTAGAAAAACACCTAATTCCCAAGGAGTCATGTTTCTGTTGTGGGAAAAGGTTTTGTATATCCTGCCAAAGAAGTTATTATTTGGCATTCAGAGGCTAGTATGTGAAAATCAGTCTGCTGTTGTTCCATACCAGGCAAAGCCAGGTTCCATACCAGGCATACCAGGCAAAGCCTTCCTCTGAGAAGTTGCAATGCTAAGCTGAAGCCAGTGCTTACTTATTTTGTTCTTTTACACCATTGTATCTACAGTCAAATTACCTGCAGTTGGCAGAATTCAGACTTCATTTAGAGACTGTTTAAGCTGACAGGAGAACTTCTGTTGGCTTTGGTCTGCCTTAGACAAAAGACCTTACAAAGGAAATGTAAGAGCCTTATAAGGTAAAGCAAGGAAGTGATACAGTAGACAAGGCACCAGGTGTACATGAGCAATTGTGGTCCCTGTGATTCAGAGTAATTCACAGAAATTACATTCCCTTCTGTTTACTTTATTCACGTTTGAAAGTAAATTGTTGTAGGTAGCAGTAAACAGTTGCTTTTGCAATGGCAGCAGCTGATAGAATGTGATGGCATTTTATTAAGAATTAAGTCAGTGAGATTGTTTAGGTCTGTTGTGTGAAATACATAAAAGCATTAACTGAAATGAAAGCTGCAATATCTCACAGGTTCAAGAATACTGTTGTACTTATTTTTAGCAGGTTTTTTTTCTCATATTAACAAAAGTTTGTATATTGATGCCAGAAAAATGAAAAAACTGCTTTGGTTGATCTTGCTGCAAAATATGTATTGGTGGAAGAGTCCCTACTTGAACCTGTATTGAGTGCATTGCAATTCATCTGCAAATGGTAACAGCTTAGCTCATTTTGCATCAAAGCATGGATGCAATGTCAACTATTTTGGAAGAATGTGTCTTGACCCATCTCTACTGCTGCAGTTGGTGTCTGCAAGTGAATTGATTTTATTAGTAACAGCACTTCCAGGAACACCATATCTGCTCCCAATGCAAAGATGGCCATCTGAGTTGGCAAGATTTGGGGTCTTGTTTGAAGATCTCATGAAACTCAAGGAGCATGTATATAGTTCTACTGCCAAGCCCAATTAGTACTCATCAGCTGTAAAGGCACAGAGACTAACACAGAGGCTTAGAGAAATAAGTCAGAAATTGCCATGAGGATTATTGAGGCTTAGTTTAGTTTAACGGTGGCATTTGCCAGGGGAGCACATCTTGTCTGCTGTTCCTTGAAGGCAGCACCAAGAGTGGCTGGCCAACAGCTCCCAACAAGGAGGAGAATTCAGAGGGAAATGCCTGGGCCACATCTGCTTCCCAAAGCCCAGCAGGCACAAGCACTGGGGCTGAGCAGTGCCAGGACACCCCATGGCCCTGCAGACACCGCACAGGGGACACCAGGCCCCGGGCAGCCCCGCACAGCAGCTGAGGCCTCAGGCACCTGCAGGGACAGACAGGAATGTCACCGAGCACTGGACAGGGTTGAGTTGTGCTGTGGAGCTGCCGGCAGCTGCTCTTGGTGCCCATCCCACGGCACTGCCTGTGTTTCCCCGGCCCTGCATGGCTCAGGCAGCCAGAGCCCCATGGAACTTGCTTGCAGCAGTGGATGTGAGGGATGTGGGGACACCCGGGTCCCCCTGGGGGGCGATGGGGTGGGTGCTGGGGCTGGGGAGCTGTGCCATGCAGAGCATGGGAAGGTCAAGCTGTGGGGCCAGGAGGATTTCCTGCTGGCAGACCAGGACATCGCTGCTGCCCACCCCAGGACAGCGAGTGACCATGGCCTCTCTCCTTGCAGTGCAGCACTCGTCGCAGCATCACCAGCGAGGGGGAGTGGCTCCTCATCTCCAGCTCTCCCCCATCAGCCGCAGTGAGTGAACAGCATGGCCACAGAGTCAGACTAGATCTGCCTTGTGTGCCATGAGGCCAGAAGCGATGTAGCCCAAGTGACTCCCTGTCAACACAAATTCTGCTTTGGCTGCCTCACGCAGCAGGCAAGGATAAACCCCATATGCCCACTCTGCAAGACCCAGCTGAACTCCATCCTCTTCTCCGTATGGTCCGATAATGACTTTGTGGAAGTCCTCAGAGAGCCATCAGATGACAGCCAGGGGGACGAAGAGGGGGCTGCAGAAGAGCAGCTCCAAGCATATGTGGCTGGCCTCCTGCCTGAGAACTGGGCAGCCCACTTCAGGGATGAGCCCCAGCTCATTGATGCACTGCGGCCCTGGCTGCTTAGGCAGCTGAGCGAGATGAGTGGGGCTGCCTGGTGGGAGGTGGCTCTGCTGCAGGCCACAGTCATCGCACAGCTGTGCTGCTACGGGCTGCACGAGGAGGCCTTGGTGCGGGAGCTGCAGCCGTCTCTGGGAAGCCAGCCAGAGCGGTTTGTGCTGCAGCTCATTGATGTTGCCATAGACTTGTGCAGCAGGCAGATCTTACATCAGATGCAACTGGACTTCTCTACTGCCAGTGAATGGGAGAACAGCATGGAGTCTGACCTCAAGGACTCCGAAGATGGCAACAAGCTGGGGAACGGCATTGAGACAGACCTCAAGGACTCCCAGGATTCTGTGGAGTGGGAAGACAGCCCCATGGACACCCCTGGGAGACTCCTCCCCACCCCAGCACAGTCTCCTCTCACCACACCGGGGACACTGATGATGAGGAGCTCCCCAGCACATTGGAGCCCCTCAAGCAGCTGGGGCAGGCAGCAGCAGCAGAGCCCGCTGCCCAGGGCTGCAGCCACAGCCCCTCTGCTCCTGGCCAGGACAAGGAGCACTCACCTGGGGGGTCCCAGCAGCCCCCAAAGAGGAGAGCAGGCAGCACCCCGAACTCTCCCCAGCCCTGTAAGAGGCCACCCCCCCAGCCCCTCTAGCAGGGCTGATGTCAGCCTCTCAGTTAAATAAATACATAAACAAATGGCATTTCTACAGCGTCCCAGTGTTCCTCCAAGCACAGCTTGGGGCAGAGCCTGTGGGTGCTGCTGGCAATGGTGTGCGCTGATCCTGGCTACGGGGCCCAAGGGCTGGGGTGCAGGAGCCTCCCATGACAGGGGACAGGATGTCAGCTGAGGCGCAGCTCCCAGGAGGAGCAGAGGCACAGGCCCTGTGCTTCCATCCCCCCGGCAGCAACTGGAAGTGCCTCCTCCAAACTCCGCCTCAGGGGAGCTCTGGCTCTAGGGAAGGAGGTGCTCCCTGGGAACCACTTCGCGCTGTGTTAGGAGCGATCTGTGGGCACCGTGAGCTGCGCTGATCCCTGGTGGGGATTCGACTGGAGATGTGCAAGGGAAGAGCATTCCTGGTCACAAGCATGGCCAATATTTCTGCATGGCCATTGATCCTAAAGGAGTTGCACTGCCATAGAGGCATCCTGCCTTCTTGGCTCTCCCGAGCCTTTCCAGATATGTTTACAAGGTAGTTTTGGAGAGAAATCTACTCATTGTTTCTCTCTCTGGTTTGCTGCTCAAAACCAGTACCTGCAGCCAGAAATGACAAGCCTGGAGACTGGTTCTGACCTAGCAGTGGAAAACCTGCACAGTTCCCCAGAGCAATGGAGGCAGAACAGTGCCAAGGCCTGCTCTGGTGCGGAGGTTGGCCTGGCCTCTGACAAAAGACCAACAAGTCCAACACCAAGAAGAGGGAGTAAAAAGGAAGCCAAAGCCACAGCCATCTGCCCCACAGAGCTGTCAGCCCCTCCTGGCAGGGTGCGTGCCCCAGCCTCACCATCCCGGCGGCCTATCCTGACCTCTGGGTCATCAACATGTCTCCTGCACAGGGCCCAGGCAGGACGCGGGGGACAGAAATTGGCCTTGGGGCGATGCAGACCTTAACGAAGCCAGCCCTCCCCTGCGATGAGCAGGACAATCAGTTTAATCCTTTGTTAATCATAAGGAATCGGTGCTGCTGCAAGCCTTTGGTCACTTCCAGGAGCGTGTCTATAGTACCACTATAGGCACTCACAGAGCATTTCTACAGCACTGCAAGCAGAGTTGGTATTCATCAGTGTGGCTGAGGGAAGGAACTCAGTAACTGAAATGAGGATTGTTAAGGCTTACTTTTAAATGATCCTTGAGGTAAAAGAGTGTTACTCCTATTCATAGATTTTTCCATCGGTATCAGTAAGGCTTCTTCCTGTGAAGGGCCCAGTTAGACAGAAAGCAAAGGAACAAATAATTTGCAGATCAGGAATAATGATTAGGAGACACACGTTGATGGCATCTGAAGGTAAATCCATTCAAAAGCCTCTAAAGTCAATCGCAAAGGCTCCAAAGCTGTGTTAGGTGTTTCTTACCATGAAAAGAAAAAGCCAGTTAGAAAACAGTGTCGGAAGAAAGGAGAATGAGCATGTGGGATCAGAATTGTGTCCTCAAAGTTTTTCTAGGGTTGATCGGAAAATAATGCGTCCTATTTTATTACATTGGCCCACAATATCAGAGGTGGATGTTGGTGGGATGGCAGCAGAGGTTGAACCTTCCTACCGACATTCCATTCCATGTTGTTGCCATGTGACAGGTAGCAGCAGAGGGGCACTCTGACACAATGACGTCTGGCATGGGAGTGCAGATGGAGCAAAGGGGTGGAATTGAATTCCTCCATTATGAAAAAATGGAACCCGTTGACATTTATCAACACTTCCTGAATGTTTCTGGAGACAGTGGATGACAAAGAATGGAAGTGAGCGCAGTGAGGCCATGGTGGTGCGTTTCAGCAGTGGCGACAGCGGCAGTGGTCATCTCCACTGGTGCAGATTTTTTCGAGTGTGGTGTGCAGGCTCTATTTCATTGCTCATGAAATTGGAGAGCTAATAATAATGACTGTGTTTAAAAAGTGTTTTGTAGCTGAGAATTTGTTCTGTCAAACAGTGTTCTTGCTCTCTTTGCATTGTAGTTTCCATGGAAATTAATATGAGGCATTACTTTCGGAGCAACCTATGTAATGAAGAAATATAGGAAGACTTAAGAAAACATGTCCTTTTCTCTAAGCTATAACTGTTATGACACATACATCATGTGAGTACAGAGTTTGGAAATTTGAGTGAGGAGGAGGATATTGGTCCCTAGTAATTAATGTCAGCATTAGACAGTAATCTATATCCTTCACTTAGTCTTGTGTGCATTTGGTTTGGATCTGTTTGGTTTAGCAGTTATGCATCTGCCAGCGTCACTTTTTCCATGTGAAAGACTTCTCCAGCATTTCTCCAGCAGCATCTCTCACAAGGATCCCATCTCTCAGACATTGTAGAATAGCCCACTAAAAATGGAAGCATTTTAGCTCAAACAGGATAATTGGAAATTGGATTTTTCTTTCCAATGTGTCCTTTGGGACCTTCAACAATTGAGCTGTTGGATGTTTTGACAGATAATTGTGATGGCAATGCCACTGGTATAGTAATAACAATGATGATGATGATGAGTATGTCTATTTCTTTGCAATTGATTAGACTAAGAAAGTCATTTTCTGTCTTAAAAAAAAAAAAGAGAGAGAGAGAGAGAGAAAGAGGAAAATATCCAACCACGTGCTCAGAACAAAACATTACTCCACCTTTTTTAGTACTGATAATGTTGAAAAAGTGTATTTTCTTCACATCCATTAAAGTGACCCACATCTGCCAAGTGGAGAAGTGTTTTTTTCTGATCTAATTTAGTTAATTTTTATTTCCAAAGATGACACAACACTTTACAAAATAATTAGCTACCCTGTTCCCTCGAGTTCCCCACACCATCAGCTTATCTTTTACATCAAAATAAATGCTTTGAGAAAAAAAATGTAGTCAGAAAAAGAAGTCAGTTGTGTCCTGAATTCCAGAGCTTCAGGAATCACTATTGCCACATCCTGCATTTAAGCCAGAATGCTTGCTGTAGAAGAGCATCTGGTTTTCCATAGTCTGAAATGTAAAAGGGGAAATCAAAAGCACAGGGAGGTGAAGTGAGAGATAAACCAGAGGGGTCCGTTGTAGCTCAGTTCATCCCATAGAGAAGAGAGGATATCACAGTAAACAAAGTAAGAAAGTTCACTGGAACAATTAATTTTTAATTGCAATGTGTACATCCTGGTAATCCAGTAAGTTCTTTCTATTCAGTACAAAAATGTCCCAAATGCATGTGTTCACTTTAAAAATTAAATCCCAAATATCAAAGGGATCCTCTGGAATCTGACGAAAACCAGTCATCCAAGAATGAGCTGATTAGAACTGAGTGCTACTTCTCCTCGATGGAAATCACTAGACCTTGCATGTCTAGGGATTTGTCAACTGCTGCTTCAGTACTCTCATAACTCAATGAGAATGCTGGAAATTTGACAGCTGCTGGTTTTCCAGTTGGGCTGGAGGATTTTGTCTCCCCATCTCCAGTAAAAGGAAAGGAACTAAGCTAAAACTGGAAAGCTTCCTGCTGAAAAACCTTCATATTCAAATATCAAACACAAATACTGAAGAGAGTTGAAGCATTATGAATACTCTAATATTAAAATGGAAGCAAATTTAAGCATTTGCATGCACTAAAAATCTCTTTTTACATGCTGCTTGAATGCCTTGGATATCCAGTGTTCATTCTTTTAAAATATAAAAGATATATAAGTATTCCCTCCTTGGTATGCAATCACACATCTTTCGTAAACAAATGTTTTAGTGGGACTTAGAAAACTATTATTACTGACAGTACTCCCAGTTTCATTCTGAAATAGGTGTATGAGCAAATATGAAAGAGCATTTTGCTTCTCAGGGGAGTGATGTGAGAAAAAAAAAAGGTACTCATCTTCCTTCAGGTCATAGCATGAATTTCTCTCAGAAAAAGCAAATAAACTTAGCTCTAACTAGCAAAGTGCTGTTTATTCAGCTACAGATTTCATATAATCTGCTTTTGAATTCCTTAGGTTGACATGGCATTACTGACACAGCTAGAATTCATCTGTTGCAAGTTTATTGTCAAGGCTGGAAATGAGGAAGGATACTCATGGACTTCTTTCTCAAAATGCCCCATTTTATGTGACAACCTTAGCACAAATAATCAAAAAGCTTCTATAAATTTTCTACTCTGGCACCTGAATGTCTGCAACGTGGAAGACCCTGAATAATGTCAGCCTTTGAAAGAGCTGTGCGCTGAGCATTGTAAAAATCTTATCACGGATAGCTTGAGATGAGAATTTTGATAACAGCAAAAAAATTAAACCTGAGATATCCTTGTGCTGTTGTCTTGATTACATGATGTGAACCAGAGGAAAAAATAATAATTAAAAAAAGAACCCTTCATTCAGGAGCTTTACTTTCTCTGTACCTTTACTAGATTCATATATGTGCCTTCTTTAGCAGCAATCAAAAAACAGAAACCATGGTTTATTTCATCTTTTACTTCTTTGGGACTCAAATAACACTTATGTCAGAGAAATTCTACTGACAGCAAATGGCCTGAAAGTGCATAGTAACACCTACACAAGAAAAGAAGAACCCTATCTTGTTCTGGTGATGTATCCTTTGATGATGTCACCTATTGCTATAGCAGAAATATAACTACATCAGTATAATGGCTGAAATCAAGCTGAGTTTGGAGGCGAATAACACAAGAAAACAGTTTCTGAACAATATACTTGGGATATGTAACATGCAACTTATTCTTCATATGTTAACACAAAACTCAGCAATCCTTTTCAGCAAAATACATGGCCCGCCAACTCCAAGTCATTTCCTGGAAGAGTCAGTTTCCCTGTTGCAAAATGTGCATTTATAATTGAGACGCATAAAAATTTCATATCCGTTAAATACCAAACCTCAGAACTAGATCTGTGTTGGACAGTAAGCCTTGTACAAGAAGGAAATACCCCATTACGTTCAACTGTACAGCTGAAATGAAATCCTTGCACTGTGTGATAAGTGAACGAGACATTCGATTTCAATGATTTCAATGAAAAAAATCAGACATATTTGGATTGGAAGAAGTCCATGTTAATCCCTCTGGTTCCCTAAATTTGGTGACAGAACTTAAGATATTCACTAATTTAAAGCAAAGGGCTAGTTTTAAGCATTTCACAGGCTCAGTTTTACTGATGTCTGTATAATTATGTTCATAAACAGAGGTTGTTTAATGAGGTAATGATTTATGAAGCATTTGTTTTCATAGTTCTACAGATATATAAAATATCGTGTCTGGGCATTCTTTCTTCCCTGACATAAAATCAAGCATAACAAATGGACCCCTCATGATAGCAATTCTATTTCCACTATACTTTTTCTTAGAGTAGAAAGACAAGTTTCTAAAAACCCCAGACCTCTCAAAATTCAATGAAATATATGTTTATTTCCAAAAGTTAAATTCAGGTTAAAGAGATTAACTAAACATCCATTATCCAATGACACAAACTCCTACTTTATATCCCACTTTGACTATTTTTCCTGTAGAATTTAGCAGGGTCTGTCGTGTCAGTTTTGAGCAGACTAGAATTCAAACCTGTTGATAACAACCAAGTTCACTTGTCAGGTGCTTTCACAGCTTCAAATTACTGCAGTTCAAATCACTTCTGTTTCTGCTTACTTTCAAATTCATCTCCTTGATTCTGCTCAGCTAAAACTAGCACTTGTAAAGTCACCCCCTTGAAATCACTAGAATTTATAGCCCTTTCACATCTGCTTTCATCCATCTCCAGTATGAAGCCCATTGTACTTACATCCATTTGAGAGGTGAAGAATCAAAAGCATGGAAAAACAAAATGATTTACAGAAAAGGAGCAACAACTACATGAGAAATAGGACTCCTAGCGCAGGAGCTCATCCTTAAACTACAAATTCTCGTGGAAAGGATACATGGTATAAGATTGATGTCCAAGCCTTTGTGGACAAGGTTTACAAAAGTTCAAAAGGTAAAATACATGGAGGAAAAATTCTGTTTTCAACACAAAGAAATGTCTTTCGCTCAAGACACCTTCGAACCATGAAGTACGGCAGATCTGGAGGATTATGCCAATATAAATATTGTTGTATGCTGAATTTGTTCGTACATGCTTTCTGGGAAGTTTTCTTAATTGCTGCTGGAGACCAAGTCTTTCGTATGAAAACAGTGTTGCCATTCATGTTCTACTTTAAGGTCTTTTATAAAGTGCACTGTTCCCAATATTAAAACAAGTTTGCACCCTCTGTCTTCCCCCATCTCCATGCATAGACATGACCAAGCATAGACACGTACACTTAGATGTAAAATCATTCAAGAAATTATTTTAAATCTTGCTATCAAAACAAGTCCAACCTCACTACCAATTAAAGTGTAAGTGAATTTTGGAGTGAGAGTGAGAGGATATCTTTGCAGATGCTCTCATTTGATGTGGACCAAGAGTAGGAATCAATGAACACAGGACAAACGCTTTCCTCAGCACAGAAGTTAATCAGAGAAATTGTACTCCTGCACCAGAGCAGCATTTCTATGCAATACGTTTGACTTGAAACTTGAAAACCAAGAATTGTAAGGAAACTCCCCTGCAGCAAAACTACCAGGTTACACACAGGTCCTCTTTAAATGACTGTAGTTTCTCTGCTGTTTGGAGCGCCACTTCAGTTATGTGCTCTTTGTTGCACGTTCATCCAGTAGATTATAAACATGTATTCGCAAGGTAACAAAAATGACATCCATCACAAAGGACCAAGAACAGCTCAGCCTGGAAGGGCCCTTGGATGTCTCTGGTCAAAAGAATACTCTGCAAACAGCGTACTCAGTCAGGGGGTTGGACCAGGATGTATACGGCTTTGTCCAGCTGGGGCTTGAAACCATTCAAGGACAGGGAATGTAACAACTTCTCTGGGCAACTGCTCCACTGCCAGACTCTCCTTATGGGGGAAAAGTATCTCCTAATATCCAGCCTGAATCAATCCAGTTTCAGCTGATGCCACTGGCTCTCAGCCTCCTATCAGTCACCTCTGTGAAGAGCCTGGTCCTGTCCACTCAATCCATTCCTCTCTTGCAAGGCCGTATCTAAAGAGCTGTGTCCTGTTCTGGCATCCCCAGTACAAAAGAGATACGCACTAACAGAAGCATGTCTAGTGATTGCCTTGAGGATTACTAGGGCTCAAGTGTGTCTTTGATTTGAAAAGAAGACGAGACAGCTGGGACTATTAAGCATGGAGGAACTCAGGGGGATCTTATCTATATGCATAAACATCTGCCAGGAGGGAATAAAGAAGCTGGGGTCACATTCTTCTCAGTGGTGTCCAGTAACAGACTGAGAGGCAAAAGGCATGCATGAAAATACAGAACAGTCTATTTAAACAAAAGAAAAAGCGTTTTTACTGTGAGAGTGTTAAGTGTTGGAACAGATTACCTAAAGAAGTCATAGAGGATCCATCTTTGGATAGACATTTTCCTGGCCAACCTGCTCTAGCTGGCCAAATTCTGGAAAGGGAGTTTGGACTAGATGATCCCAAGGTGTGTTCGATCTCCAGCAATTCTGTGAGATTCTGTGACCACTTCAAACCACCCACAAAGAGCCCTGCCTTGAATCTCATCTTCAAAGTGGAAGAGCTCTGCCTGTCAAGGGACTTTGCCATCTCTTTCTCAGCACTAGGAGTGGTGCTGACCAGGTGCCTAGCAAGCCTCAGCCATACTTGAGTGGATGTAATCATGTAATCCAAGCAAGAATCGTGGCTACCTGATGAACCGGGACGTACATAGGGAATGCTGATTCATTCATCTCCTGTTAAAAACTGGTTTCTTTTTAATAATGTCTTAAGGCTGGTCATTACTCTTTGAGGCAGGTAGAGGGGGATCAGGCCTCATCAACATGTTCATGACGTTCAGTGGCACGACTCAGGCATAGCTCCCTCCAGAAATCAGAGGTGGAGCTAGAAGTAATCGGATTAGTATTTGGCCCTAGAATTCCACCTTCCCTGCTGTTAGTTGTTGTGAACATCCATAATAGTTGCGCATTCTTTCACAGTCTTCCACCCATCCCCAGGTACTTTCTCTTGTTGTCAGGTTTTTCCAATCATAAATGAAAGCATCGGGATTTATAGAATTATTTGAACAATTTTTTTTCTCAGTCTTGCAAACATTGTCACTGTTTTCTTTCCCCTTCAGTGCCTAGATCTGTGGATTTGTCCTTATCCTTAGCAATTAAAACATCTTTCCTGAGGCAAATAAAAGAAAAATAATAGAATGAGAAAATGAGAATGCTTACATCTGTCTGATTTTATCTTGACAGCAGATGATGACAGATACATTAAATAATAAAACACCTTCATTGAAATACAAATTTGGAGGGAAGGAGGAAATTCAAAGGAGGAATATCAATCTCTCTGCTCAATGTTGTTTTATAATAATTATAACAAAATTAATTTTGTGCCCTTCATGGGAGCTGAGCAATTATTCTACTTAGATCTTCTGAGTTTGGTATGTTTATTTATTGCTAAATTAATTAAATACAGATGGTTAATGACTTTGTTACCTTAATGTGGTCATGTTATAAAAAGAATCCTACTGCCACAAAAATGAAATATCTGAAAATCTTGGATGAATGAGACAGTTCTGATGTTCATCACGAACCATTGCTGTCTAAGCTCTCTTCTGTGTACCTGGATGACATGTTTCAGGCTAACAATGGGGAAAAAATCCTTGTGTCTTCTTTTTATTCCATGCTACAACCACTTCTGTGACATCACTTGTTATAAAGCAATCAGAGACACTGTGATGAATTTCCAGCACTAAACTCTCCTGAGTTACTCATTGTCTTCATCAGAAATATTGCAGGAATATACAAGGGTGGCCCCATCAAACAAAAAGAGGCTCAGCTATGACGGATGTGCAACAATATTGTGTTAGGGGATTCTAGTGTGAGTAAAACTAGGATGGAAATTGCCAAGCTTCTCTGGTGCTTTTCGTGTTGTTATCTTTAATGGGTTACAGAAGACATTTTAAAGCCATATAAATGGTAGAAAGCATCACTCAGACACAAGCTGCATTTTCCTTTGTTTCTTGGAGACAGGTGACACCCACAGACATTAGAAACAAAAACAGTGCTTCAAATGCCAACAGTTTGTAAGATTCATTAACGTCCTCCTTTTTCCACAGTGCAAAATTATCTCTGTGACAAAAACAGTGCAAAAGTAACTCTCAAAAGCCAAGGATGCTGAACAGTTCCTGTCAGTCAGTTCTCACAGTTCAATTTTTATTTGATTAGGAACAGCTAATACAGCCTACATCTTATCCCCTGCCTGCCTCATTCACAAAGTGTCTTTTTTAAACATAGGAGGGAATTGCAGCACTTGGATATATCTAGAGAGACAGCCTCCTTCACTTAGAGAAGGGTTGTTCAACAGACTTCTTTCAGAAGCCATTGATCAGGTAAGGATTTGTGCTGAAGCAGCATCTCTATTTCATGAAACTGGAGCAAGCCCTTCTGGGCATCTTATAACCAAGCCCACTCAGCTAGGTTTTAATTACCTCTGATAAGCTCCCTAGCAAGTTATGAGTATTACTTTTTATCTGTATCTGAGAGACTCCGCGGATTATGCTCTTTGCTAATAACAGTATTAGTGCACAGTTAGGGAAGTGCAGTGCTTTCCTGTTTTCAATTTTCAGACTATTGTGGTAATTATGCAAGCTCAGGCATGGAAATAGCCGTGTGTAGGACTCTCAAACAAAGACAGAGAGCCAGGAGAGCTAAGCCTGCCCTTCGTCCACCCCCTGTGAGCTTCAGGAGATGCACCAAGGTGATCGTCCTAATGACTTTTCAGCTTCTCATTCTTCCAGCCCATGTCAGCTGAGCACTCATATCTGTATGACCGACCTCAGTGGTTTTATAAGTGCTTTAGCACACGATATTGGTATTAGCATGCAAGCGCTTTGCATGCAGCAAGGCTGAACCAGAATTGATGCAGAAGCCAAATGATCAGGTCTGTGAAGCTGAGGAACATCAGACTGAGAGCTGTGGCTGCCATTAGCAGCAGCCAGTCTGCCTGGACAGCTGTGGCTCGTACACTGTCACCAGCAGTAGTTTGACCCTGACACCTGTAGAGCAGCAAGAACTGTGCCCTGGGTACGTTCCCTTCCAGGCACAGCAATCCTGCTATCCTCAGGAGAGGGCTTTGTCAGAGTGTCATAATGTAGGAAATTGTGGGGGATTTTTTGTGAGAACCATCACAGGGAGCCTATGGTCCACTCTCATGTCAGCTAGGCCTGTTACTGTCAATGCCTTTGTATCTCCAGAGCCTCTCTGTGACACTGTCACAGAATTCTTATCTCTCTCCAATGCTAAGTGCCGCCTGTAGAGGTAAGTCCTCCAGTGACTGATCTGATTGCCTCTGGAATTGGATACTGAGCCTTTGTCAGACCTGTTTAATTTTCCATCTCTTTGTGCTTTTTACTGTCCATCTTTTCCATCTTTCACTTGTCTCTTGTTTGGATTTCTAGATTTTCCTGTTAACAGGTTTATATTCACACAAAAAGTGCATCTTACCATGACATCTGAAGACAGAAAAGCCACTAGCACATGTCTACATGTCTCATGCATCACTACTTGTGTACATATAGACTTTCAAATGCTGCATCTATCAAAGCTTGAAAGTTCCTACTGACAGAAAAACACAGTTTTGATTCCTGATTCATTTTTCTAGGGTTCAGACTTTCTGAATTAAGTGCTTAATATGTCTATGATCTTCCTTTGTCAAATTATCAGTTAGGTCTTATATTTGCTTACAGAATTTTACATACTGCCTTCTGCATGTCAGACATTCATCTTACAAAGGGGAAAAGTTTGTTGAAAAGAAGCTTTTTTGTCATTCTATATGTTTGCCATCTCAATCCGCTAAAGATAGCCAACCCAATTAAAATCATTCTGCACAACTAAGCCTCCAACAATACTGCCAAAATGCATGGTTTCTCTCTAAAAGGGACTCAAGAGTGATGGTTCCAGGAGAGGAAATTGCAAAGCCATTGGTCAGCATCTCTGTCCACTAATTACTTCTGTTGTTCTAGTCCTTTTCTGTTTTTGTCCATCAGAAATTTATCTTGAGGTTGTCACTATGGCAAATCCGCATTTATTGATGCCAACTCTGACTGTGGAATAGTTAGTTAAATAAAGAGCAACAGTTAAGATTTCATTCTATTGCTACAGTCACACACTATGGATTTGCCACGATAACGCACAGTAAGAATTAGAGGAACTTTCAGGATATCCTGAGAGGAAATGAATACTTCCCTTAAAAAGGAAATCACAAATGATCCTCCTTGATGAAACTGTTTTCTGCTTTCAGGAAAAGCTTGAATTCACTGCAAGTTTTGCAGGGCATTTCTAATCTCTTTTCTCCAGGTTTAGAATGAAAAGTCTGTCTCTGTCTTTGACATTTACTGATATAGGAGAAGTGATCATGCCCTAGAGGAGTTTAGGTAAATTCAAGCATTATTATTCCTTACAGTATCTATCCTGAGCATATTTACTTGTATTCTGCCAATAGCAGTGAACAGACACCTTCTGATCATTTAAGGAGTGTAAATTTATTTTTTGTATTTATTTCAGGACATAGATAATACTGTTTGCACCTACCTACTACGTGGTCTTAATAGGGAATGAATTATACACAAACCAAAAATCCCTGTACTTAGACTCAGGCAGAATAGAACCAAAACAGAAGATGAATTCTTGCAGCATACATATCTAGCAATAGAGAAATGAAGTATAGTATACTCTTAGGGCTATATGCATACTGAGTAACATATAATTTGCCCACAGGTACATTTAGAGCTTGGAATCAAAATCAACCTGAGTAAATGTACAGTTTTCCATTTATATACCATACGTTTTATGCTCACATGTTGCCTTATGTTGGAGTATTTATTCAAAACAAGGACATGTATAGAACTGATGCTAACATTACACTAAAAGTCGTTCAGTACTGGAGCTAAATACTGGATAAAAGAGAACCTGAAGTTGTACATCTCCACAGCTGATGAGAACTAGCCTAAGAACATTTTGAAAGAATGAGTATTTTGTGAAATACTAAAAATATCTATAGCAAAAAAATCACAAAATCAGGTTCTGAAGAAATCCAGCTGATGTAAATAACACAAACACATTTTAGTAAATGGATGCTCAGCCAGTAAAGTGCAAGCTTTAGTACATTCAGACCACCATGGCATTTGTTTTTATTCAGGCTTTCAAAGCCATGCTGCAAAACTTACAAGTTTCACTAGAAGGAAAATATACTATTCCAGAATTTTCAGAGGCTAAGAAGAAATCAGGGCTGCAGCAGAGCTGATTTTGGAATAAAAAAGAGTAATTGGATGTTAAAAAATGTTTTATCCAGGAAAACATTCAATCCACATTGCAGATGAAGCTCCAGTCCTCAAATACATGCAGGGCACCAAATTCCAACAAGAACTGAAGTTTTCTGCCCATCACTTGCTGTCACCAAAAATGCACTTTTCAGATTCAGAAATCAGACTGAAAGAGGTGTCCCCGAGCATGACTTCAGGACTTTGTGCTGTATGAATGCAATTCATAAACAGGCTGAGGAGCCTCCAGGTGATCTGGGGTGTGCCACAATACTCATCTGGCACTTCTTTTCCCCTCCCAGACCTCATGTGCTCCTTCTGCCGCAGGCTTTCTGTTCACATGAGTGGCAAAGCAGGGCAAAGTTCTAAATTGAACTTGCAGAATGAATAACAATGCAGGTATCCAACTCCATACAACAAGTTATTTTCCCAAAGGGAAAAGACTTTCAGCTATACATCAGTTTTAGAAAGCCAGTGAAGCTTCTGCTGGAACTTTGATGCCATAAATTGGAAAAATCCCAAGTGCACAGAATGATATAATTTATGTTCAGTGGTTGCAAACAATCAGTTTATATGAGCATGACCACCCACATGTCCACACTGAGAATGGTATGTTGTTCAATTGACCAATAATTTTGTGATTAAAAACAAAAACAAGGCTCCTAGGAGAAGTGTTGTGTGGTGCATGGACCTTGGATGGCTGTCAGATGCACACCCAGCCTCTCTCTCACTTCTCCTCAATAGGACAAGGGAGAAAATAAGATGAAAAGTCTTGATGGTCAAGATGAACACAGGGAGATCACATACAAATTACCTTCAAGGGCAAGACAAACCTGACTTGGGGAAAATTAATTTAATTTATTACCAATTAAAATCAATTTGGATAGTGAGAAACAAACACAGCTTAAAATGGCACTGAATTAATTGAATATGCTGTGTCCTTCAGAAAATCTCCCTTTTATTATTATTATTTTTTATTTGTTTATTGTTGACTGCTGTTAGTCTCTTTTCAGCATTGCAAGGGTAGACCTGAGCAAATCCCATTGCCTTTGACATGGACTCGTATCTAAGACAGAGCACCACAATACCAAAAAACTCCGTTAACTACAAAGGCAGCCATCACTACTCTTGTCAATTCTGCGGGCAATCTCAGCATCAGAGAGTGTTGTGTTTGTACAAAATACAATTACAATTACAATTGCTTTTGAAGAAAACAGCCACTATTACTGAGGACTAAGAATAGAACTCAAAAACTGAGAAGACAGAATGGCAAAGCAAGCGAGAAACAGCAAGAGAGGAGAAGGCAGGGGGGCAAAAGGAAGAAAAAGGCAAGAAAATTAAAAATTAAGAAAAGAAAGAAAGAGAAAGAGGCAGAGGAACCAAACACAGGACATATCAAAACTCACTCCCTTGTTTCACTAATGTTTTCCTTGTTTCTAGAAATAGCTTTATCCCTAAAGTTCAAAAACCATTCAATACCCACTCTCAGATACTTAGACTAGCTGAGTCATCCCATAAGAAAAAAACAAGCAAACAAACAAACCTTTCCAAAATCTCCGTAACTCTCCATAGGCCATTGCAAATGCATAGCATACCTACCATATGAATAACTTTAAACTTCCACATGCACTTCCATGCTCCCCAGTTTGGACAATAGAGCGATGTTACAACACAGAGACAAGCCACATCCATTGACCTGCTGGCCATGGTCTGCTTAGTGCAATGCAGGAAGCTGTTGTCCTTCCTTGCTGCAAGGGTACATTGGTGGTTCATGGTCAGCTTGGTGTCCACCAGGACTCCCAAGCCCTTTTCTGCAAAACAGTTGGGTGGCTCCCAGCAGGTACTGATGTCTGAGCTTTTTTCTCTCCAGGTGCAAAACCTAGCATTTCCCCTTGTCAAACTGCATGAGGTCCTGTTGGCCCATTGCATGAGGCTCCTATTGGCCCATTTCTCCAGAATGTTGAGGTTCTGTGAAAAGCAGCATGCACATCTTGTGCGGCAACCACTCCTCCCAATTCTGTATCATTATGTAACGTCAGTGTGCTGAGGCTGCACTCTGTCCCATAACCCAAATAATTACTAAAGATGTATATTACCTGATCCCTTGGGTGCTCTGCTGACAGATTCAGTCCTCTGACATACTGTGAAGATTCCTAGAAAGTATGGGCTAAGCCACTTGGCCTACAACGAATGAAACATCAACAGACATGAAATGGAGAAGACAGTAGACTTCCGTTAGTGGTTATTGCCCTCACATGGAAAGTTTGGAGTTTCTTTATTTAAAACAAGAAATAGTGAGCCTTTTGTTAAAGTGAAACAAAGAGGGAGACTCTTTACTACAGTGAGGTGGGCCTGGAAGCCTGAGTATTTATGCCACTGCGTCATAATGCATCCAAAACTACATTGGTTTGACTATTTTCCTCTTCTCTCAGTATCTTTGAATAATAGCTATGGGCTTATCTGTGCCCCAAGCATCAAGCAACAACACACTGAGCAAAGCCAAAATGTGCCTCCAAACTTAGCACCTCAGGAAAGTCCCTGGTTAATGAGCTAACTCTGTCATTATGGGTTGTCTTTCAGAAATATTGGAAAGTTAAAATATTTTCAACCAGAATCAGGCAAGGGGAGACCAGACACCATCAACACTGATCAGCAAACACACAGAGAAGTTCTAGAAGTTACATTGGCACCTCTGCTTCACAAGGGAGCTGAAACTGGCATTGTGTTTGAATTTCCTTATTCTCCAAGTTCTTTATGTGAATAATGTGTATTATCTATACACTAGAAAAGCACAAAGCATAATTTCAGTGTCGTAAAAAAGAAATGCATAAATAATGTTACATTTTCTCCCTACCTTAACTCTAATTTCTTCAATGAGCAATGATAAAATAAGAGACAAAGCACACAGTGAGCAGAAGTCAAGTTGTCTGGTGGATTTCAGCTTTGTTTAAAGATATATACTGCTAAAATGCAGGCCAATATAACTAAAATCTGTCCTCAACATTTATTTAGAAAATGTGCAAATTTAGTTCATTAATATCATTTGGCTTCAAAATACAAAATAGAAAAGAAATATATTTGGACAAATTATAAATAAATAAAATAAAAAAATAAAAAACAACCCACAGTTGTCCCATGTGGAAAAATCTCTCATTTGCATTCAGATTCTGTTTCTGCTGTCTCTTCTTTTGTTTCCAGAGTGACAAATGGTCTTTCCCCCTCCCCAGCCCTTTCGGAATCTCATTAAAAGGTGCAGAAATGAGGCTTGAATTGCCCAGTGACCTTATTTCCTTTGAGGGTCACACGCAGAACACAATTCAATCTGGCATGCTGGCATATTTTATCAAGGTTTTTTTCATCTGGACAGGGTAGAACAGGACAGAGTAACCCAAAATACTGATGATACAATGCACATAGTGATACACATGCCATTAATCCCAGCAATATATTCCAATGGCTCTCAGAATGCCGTATAATGCGATTTTCTCTCAATGAAAGGGAGTTTGAACAATAAATGGCTCTATCACAGGCGAGAGTTCCACATATTGTATTTTGAGAAATGAGGTTTCTCACTAATTTAACATTCTCATTTGCTGCACAGTATTTTCTCCTCTAATAACAAGAGATTGGCTTGTTTATTTCTAGTTTGCTTTACTCCTATTTTAATATAAAAAAGAATGAGGAAGAATGGCATGGTGTTTAAATGATTATATGCTAACTATGTCTAAGAAACACTGGTGACTTGTACCAGTCATGGAAATTGCAACTGAGATGCAGAGAATTTCATGACTAGAAAAAAAAATGGACAACTGCCAGCATTACTATTACACATAAGGATCCCTAGCATATCTGTCACAGAAGTGAAAAAGGTAAACAGAAATAGAGGTGTTACAAAAATTTCTTTCCCAAGTCTGACAAATCCTCATTCCACTTTTTTGTGGGAAACATCTTGGAATTTTTGGTGACACACACATGCTACTGAGGTCTGAAACAGCATTTTGTGTAACTATGCCTTAAATATTTCAGCAATTCCATTACAAGCTCCTTCAGAGAAATAATACAACAGCTGGTGCCTCTTACGTAAATGAAAAGCTAACGTGACAAACTGTCATAGTAAGTTATTGCTGCACAGAATGAAAAAAGTAACAGATTATGTGATATTGACTTGATTGCCAGTATCTTCCCTCCAGAAACTGGTGCCTTGTCCTTTCCTTGTGTGATGGCTGATGGGGAAAAATGGGTGTTGCCTTAAGAGCTACAGCAGTATGCACTGGCTAAGAAAATGACTTTAATGTCTGAGGGCACACCATTTCTAATAAGAAGAAAAGTACTTTACAATGCCTAGAAATTAGCAACAAATGTTAAAAAGCACTTAATAATGTTATGTCAACACTTGTTGATACACATTGTCCAAGTTTAACTTGGCATGAAATATCAAATTTGTCTGTGTGTTACCCCCAGGTATCCACTGCAATAGTCCAAGGATGGAATTGCCTCCATTAAATGCCCTCTGAAACAGAGCTCCTTGGGAGGGAGAAAGAAATTTCTCAGATGAAATAAACATAACAGATAATAACATAATAACAGATGAAATAAATTTCATCTGTTCCACCAAAGAAGCAAAATTCATGCTCCATATAGGACTCATTTCTTCTAACCACACATCACCGCAATGATGGCGTCCTGAAGTCTCAGATAAGTCTGTGTCTGGAACAGGAAATCCTGGTGTTGATTCTACACTGAGGCTCAGAGGTAAAACCGTGGGGACAAAATGCATCAAAAGTTCCCTAGTGTGTGTGTGTGTGTGCGTTTGTATGTGTGCAGGTGTGGGTATTTAGAGGTGTGCTGTGTCTGTACCACTGCTTACATGTAACTGAATTCACATTACTTCTATTTTCCTAAAAGCACATAAGCTTCTGGGAGTTACTCCTGGATATAGAAGTCAGACTATAGCAAGCAGCAAGAGGCATGCACACAGTCAATTCTGTGCTAGTTGTTTGTGGATAATTTGGAAACAAATTCAGCTAGTTCTTGCAGAACTTACATTCATGTCCACTTGCACAGGCAGCATTAGAAGAATTGCTGCAATTGCTACAAGTCACAAAGCTTTAGAAAGGCCAAACACACTAGCTTGGCTACCCACCTAGTTGACCAAGAGAAGACCAAGGGGTCAAAATGTAATCATTTTGTATATCAGTTGAACTTTTGATACAGTTTCTTACAATATCCTGCTGGAAAAAAACGTCCAGCCTACAGCTAATAAAAAGCATAATGCAATGGGTGAACAATTGGATGATGGGTTGGGATCAAAGGGTTATAGTAAATAAGGTTAGATTGAGCTGGTGGCCAGTCACTAGTGGGGTTCTGCAGGACTCCATTTTAGGGCCAATTCTCTTTAATATTGCCATCAATTACTTCGGTACAGGACTTGGAAGTATACAAAGTAAGATACTAAATTGGGAGGAGCTGTTGACTCCCTCCAGGGCAGAGAGATCTTGACAAATTCGAGGGCTTGGAAATCTCCAGCCACATGAGACTTAACAAGAAGTGCTGGAGTCACCTGGGACAGGGCAATCCTAGTTATACACACAGACGAAGAGATGAGACACTGGAGAGCAGCCCCGCAGAAAGGGATCTGGAGGTTCTGGTTGTCAGCAATTTGAATGTGAGTCAGCATTGTATTCTGACAGCCAGAAGGGCCATCATTACCCTGGGGTGCGCGAGGCCCAGCACTGCTGGGTGAGGGGAGGGACTGTGCCCTCTGCTCCACCTGGTGCAGCCTCACCTTGAGCACTGGGTGCAGTTCTGTGTGGGTGCCACAATATCAGAAGGACTTAAAACTATTAGAGAGTTTCCAAAGGAGGGCTGTGAAGATGGGGAAAGGTCTGGAAGGCAAAAGGTGTTAGAAGTGGCTGAGGCCCCTTGGTTTATTCAGACCGGAGCAGAGGAGGTTGAGGGGAGGCCTCATGGCAGCCTACAGCTCCTGACAAAGAGCAGAGGGGCAGCGCTGAGCTCTGCGCTCTGGGGACAGCGACAGGGCCCGAGGGAATGGCATGGAGCTGTGTCAGGGGAGTGTATTAGGAAAAGGTTCTTCACCAGAGGGTGGTGGGCATGGAACAGGCTGCCCGGGGCCGTGGTCATGGCCCCAGGCTGCTGGAGCTCAAGAATTATTTGGACAATGTTCTCAGACATAGGATTTGAATATTGTGTGGTCCTGTGTGGAGCCAGAAGTTGGACTCTCAGCACTTTCTCGTGCTGGGGGCCCCAGACCTCAACACACTATTCAAGGTGGAGTCTCATAGGGGCAGAATAGAGGGGAAGAATCATTTCTCTTGACTTTTTGACCACATTTCTTTTAATGTTGCTCACAATAAGGTTGGCTTTCTGAGCTACAGGTACATAGTGCAGGCTCACGTCCAATATTTCTTTCATCAGTATGATTAAGTCTTTCTCTGCAGGACTTCTCCCAGTCCTTTCATATCCCAGACTGTGCTGATGATTGGGATTGCCCCAACACAGATGCAATGCGCATTGGCATTGTTGAACTTCATGAGCCCATATGCGGCCAATTCTCAAGCCTTTCCAGGTTACTCTAGGTTTCATCCTTCCCTTCTATTGTGCCAACTGCGTCACTCAGCTTGGTGTCATCCACAGACTTTCTGAGGGTGCATTCGTTCTCGCTATGTCATTAATAAATATATTAAATAGGACTGGTCCTAGTAAAGACCCTTGAGGAACACCACTCATCATTGACCTCTACCTAGACGTTGAGCCATTGACTGCAACTCTCTTTATGTGGCCGTCCAGCCAACTCCTCATTCACCATATTGCCCATCCCTCAAATCCATCTCTGTCCAATTTAGAGACAGGGATGTTGTGTGAGAATGTGTCTCAGGCCTTACAGAAGTCCATATAGATGGCATCAGTTTCTCAATGTTACATTTTTGAAGATTTTACTACATCTGGGAAAAAGAAATCAAGGAGCTTTGGAGAGCTAGTGGCATGGTGTGCTGAAAACCTGTTAGCTGCCTCTAACTCCTCATGAACCCACCATTAAGAAGGAGACCCTAGTTCTTCATCTTTGCATGCACTTGCTATGTCTTGCCTCCTCCAAGACATGAGTGCTCAATCACCTTTCCAGTTTGGTTCTCCCATCCTTTCTCACTGTCATCAGCTGCAGATCAGTCTTTTTGGGAGAATGCAGCCTGCCTGGTTGGGTCTGAATGTTTCTCCTGGTGTATCTGGATCCAGTCCTGGAGTGGGGGGAAAGTACCAGCAGGGCCTGACTGCCACTGTTGCACCAAAGCCCCTCATGGTCCCATCCTGGAATGCTGATGTTGGAGTGGATAATCCCTGTGGCACTCGGGTCCCAACTGCCTCTTTGAAAGGTTCCTGGTCACAGCCAGAGTGGCTGTGGTCTCTTCTGCTGTCACAAAGTGCAACCATGACAGCAGCATCGGGAGACCGAGCAGAAGAGGTGACCTGAAGGTAGGGTCTGGTCTTCTGGGGATGTGACTCTCTCCTGTCCCCACCTTCCACTCTTCTCTCCTCCTGCTCCAAGGAAAAGGACTCTATTTTCAAGCTTGCATTTTTAGCCACATCTCACTCACTGTAACAGCTCAAAAGCCATCAAAATGAGTCATCCAATGCAAAGATTCTGTTAATGTGACTGTAGATGCTAAGAGGTAAAAAAATATTCTTCTGACATCTTTCAGAGTTTTAGGCAGATCCTGGCTAGATCTCATCGGACCTGATTGGGCAGAGGCAGGATGGGTTGTGGCTGGCCCTGTGCAACAGCCTCTGTACATGAGTCATTCCTCCACCTACAGAGCAGACCTGAAAGGACATTTTGCTGCAAGCCCCCTTCAATTCTGCTGATGCTCTCCCAGTGTGCCAGGCCCCTTTCTGCTTATGATGCCTGCCATGCGTCTCATAGGTGGTGCTCCGTACTTTGTACTGCTCTTCCTCAGAAAAGGTTTTATTATGTGTTATACATACCAGAAGCACAACAGGCTGCTTTTGGTTTGAAACCTTAGCAGGCATGTCCAACCTGCAGCCCACAGTGGGTGGTGCAGCCTGTCCCCTGCTGCGGAGCCATGATGGCAGCAGCTCAGCCCCGCCGAGTGGCCCTGCCCCGCCTGGGTGTGCACCCATCTCTCAGCAATTAGCACTGTCTGAGCAGAACCCAGGGCACGGGGTGGGTGCAGTGTAGCACTAACTTGAGTTACGGCAAAGAAATTTATGCATTTTGATACATTGGCTAAACACAGTCCTGTGAAGAGTGAAAAATATGCAGCCTTGCTTTCTGTTTGATAAAGGAGTTTGAGAATAGGTTTCAAGATTTCTGAAAAAAATCATCAATTTTTTTGCTATATTTGCGACTCCACTTTCAGTTGACATAAATACATTACCTGCAAATTTTCAAATGGAATGTATAGAGCTGCAGCCAGAAATTCAACTCAAACATATTTGTTTATGGCTCTCTACTAGACTCCTGTAAGACCTCTCTTACCAGAGAAAAATATCCTTCACTTCACAATCATGCCTTATTATTGTCACTGCTTTTTGGAAGTACATACATTTGTGAACTATTTTCAAGGAGGAAGCACAGGAAGAGTAAAATTTCATCAAAAATTACTGATGAATGCCTTGAGAGCTCACTAGGAATTGCAACTACTTTCCCATTGAACCAGACTGATGCATCAGTTTCACAAAAACAAGGTCAAACATCCCACTAGTTATGTGTAGTTATGTGGTTTTTTGCTCTTTTTATGTTTAAAAAAAACTGAAAATAATATATTTAGTTTGTTACATATGTTAGCTGTATTATCTATTTTATATATGACCCAAGACAATTCCTCTTCATTCAGCACATAACAGGCAAATCAAATTGTTGGAAACCCATGGGTTAGATTTTAGGATAAAATTCTTTACTCAGAGGGTAGTGAGGCCCTGGAACAAGTTGTCCAGAGAAGCTGTGGATGCCCCATCCCTGGAGGCATCCAAGGCCAGGCTGGATGGGGTCCTGGGCAGTCTGATCTAGTGGGTGGCAACCTTGCCCATGGTAAGGCAGTTGGAAATAAATGATCTTTAAGATCCCTTCCAACCTAAGCCATTCTGTGATTCTATGACATAATATGATACTGTAGCAGTCCAGTAGAAATAACTCAAATAATTAACACTCAGCATTCTTGAATTGATAAAACATTTAAGAATTGAAATTGAGCGATAGTAAATAAGGCCTTAGCTTTAACCTCGTGATATATATTACAAATTTCTAAAATAAATGTCTACTTCTCATTCAATAAAACCAAAAGGGTTTAATTCCACAAAACTGCACAATTATTTTTAAAACCTTTAAGAGCACTTGAAGCTTTCTTATTGTTTAGACTGCTCCTTTCAGAACTTCTGTGTTTGTTTGCTTATATCACAATTTTGTCCACACCTGTTCTTGAACTGGAATAATGGAATACCTGAAAGCTGCATTTGGACTATACTCCTGCTATACTGTTAAATCTAATTGTATGCTTGTTCTTAGTAGAGAATAGTCTATTCAATAAGACTTCTTAAATTACCTGTCCTCCTGTTACCTGTCCAAAATACACAGCTTCTTTAATCTTAATTAACAATTCTTGTTCACTCCTTCCTGACCAAGGGGCCAATAGTATAACTTCAAAAATATGTTTTTATCATTGGTATCATGTGTCTATGATGCTTCTCTTTTCCATAATGCTTTTATGTTGTGTTCTAGAGATACTAAATTTCAGAATCTTTTGTGTGGTGTGCCATTCTGTCCCTTGAACACCTTATTTGATCATTTCTGTGAAGTTGATAGCCAGGTAACATTGAATTCCATTGATGCTCCATGTTCCAGGTCTCCGAGAAGACTACTGTACCAGAGCTGCCCTTGAAGGCAACCATTTCAGTCCCCACAACTGCCCCCAGAACACTTTGCCCTTACTCTATCACTTCATTTTGCACATGGCAGTCAAATTACATTAGTAACTGAATTTACTTTCCTTCTTTGTTGCAATTATTCTTTTTATGTCCTTTCTGATGTTTCTAGGGGTGCACTGAACGTTATTGTATCCACTTTTCAGGTTGTTTCTGTCTGAACTTGATGGTATTCTACACCTTTGTACTTTCCCTCAGCTTCTAATTTTGATATTCATCCAGGAATTATGTTTAAATGTTGTGTGCCAGAAGCCTTACTTTCTTATGATCAGTGCCTTTTCTTATTGTTCAGGCTCTTCTTGTCCCAGAAGGCTTCCTAGTGGTTCATGTATCTAAGTCCTTCCTCTCTACATCTCATGTAGGCACTGAGACACTGGACATCTTTGTGTCACGGAGTTCAAAGGTGGAATTAACAGTGTTTCAAGCAGTGAATGTTCTTGGTCCTCAGCCACCTGCCAAGAGCCAAAATTTAGCATCTTACATTTACATGCATTGCTGATATGAAGACAATCCAAAATAATGAACTTTGACCCTGTAGCCTTACATTTAGATGTTACCTGATATCTGTGGCCTTTGTGCTATATGATTTCACAAACTCAGTTACTGAGGTCTAATAATAGTATCTCCTGCCAGCACCAGCTATTTTTTCCTGTCCTTTACATTCTCTGCTGCCTCCAAGGTGCACTGTGTAGGAAATTCAAGCAGTCCAAGGAGAGTATAAATTGCAGCTTCAGTGGAGGTCTCTCCATTTCTCTCCATTGCTGTCATTTGAAGAGCTTTTCAGTTGAAAGAACAGGCATGTCCTCTCAGCATCAGCAAATCCTTGTGCCACAGCCACTGGTAGGAACCTTGAACCTATTGAGACAATCATGCACTTTGTACCCTGCCTAACTTATATAATGCCTACCTTTGGTGGCATTTCTACTTCCACAGGGACTTTAAAGTGCAGTTCTGGGAAAGCTTATGTTAATTCAATTTTCATAGTTCTGTTTAGTTCAAATCTGTACCTTCCCCAGTGCAATCTGCCACAGCAGTTTCCCTGTTAACTATTCCCCATTACTCATTTACTATCTTTTGCATTTGCCTAGGTGTGGGGAAGATTTGTCAATAGAAGCCACATGCTGCCTGTTCTTACTTGCACTCTGCTTCCTGCCAGACAGTCTAAACAACACTGCCATGCAGACTGTCCTGTTTACTGTCCATCAATCTACGCTGAGACATTATTTTTCAGCTACACACATGGAAACAGAACATCTTCAGTTCGGGTTTTAAGAGGATAACATGTTCTGATAAGAGGATAAGAAGAAGTTAATCATGAATGTTTTTGTGTGACACCAGTTTTCCAAAAATGCTTGATGATTTTTTGTTTCCATTCAAATGTGTCAGATCTGAGTGCTTTTCCTTTACTATCTGTGACATCCTGTTACAGATAACTACGTTATCCAACCTTTATTTGACCATTCCATGCCAATGTTCTGATTTGGCTATATGCAAAATGGCATACAAGGAGGCTATATATGAGACAGGATAAAAATAAAATAGCTTCATCCGGAGCCAGACCTTTCTCCTTTTGCTCATTTTCTCATTACTTAAGGGCTCTTTCATAAAAGGGGAATTAGGTCTTATTTTTAACATTCTGCTCTTTCTAAGAGAGGAAAAGGATTTGCTCCGCTGAGCTGGACAGGACTCACCATCTTAATCCTATTGCTTCTCAAGGTTTCTTATATCCTCCTGTTGGCTTTGGGCTCCAGCTATCCCATCACCTGCTGTGATATTAAAGTCTTTCCTCCACTCCTTCGGAATGATTTGCTCTTGCAGGAGAATAAGGTGACATGTAAGAAGGTATCATTACCAGGGCCCAGAAAGCTTCAGCTGTTACGTTTCCTTCTGCTGTTTCTGTCTGCTGTTCATTCTCACTAGCCTTCAGACAGACATCCATATCTAATAACCAGTCAATCAGACACTTCTGAGGCTGTTTGTTGTGTCTGCTTTCTTATTCAAGAGAAAGACATATTGCTTACAAGATGCCAAGGGATTTGGCTCTCTTTGTTAATTCCTTGCCTTGTGTAGTTTGTAGAAAGGCTCAGATCAAAATGATTCTCTTTCCTGGAAATAAGGTGAGCTAGTGGTATGCTGCAAGATCTTGGCCTTGTAAAAAGATCCACGGAAGCGCAACATGATGATGCTGTCTGGCAAACACAGGTTATAGCAGGTTGAGCAAGAAAAGAAAAGCATGACTGTAATTAGACTGTATTGTCTGCATTGTGTTAGGCAGTCTATATTCAGACTGCTCAGCCACTGTTTCCTTCTGTGCTCTTGGCCTTATGATAACCACAGGATTTCAGAGAAAGATAATGCTGACTTTATTTCATTAATGAAAATTAAACTCCTGGATAATTGTATGGGTTCCATTCTTCAAAGCTCAATTTTTCTTCCTGGCTTTGCAATGTCACATAAAATAAATGTGCCTTTTTCACATCCTTATTTTGTCCTATGCCAGACTGCAGGTTCTTTTAGGCTGAATTTCTTTTTTTTTTGCCTCTGTGTATGTATATAGAAAGGGTACAAAACAATAATCACTCAGTAGAGGCCCCAAAGTCCTGCCAGAGGGCAAGCAAAGTGAGGGAACTGTAGTTTTGAAACCCAAGGTCAACTTAAAAATACACATCAGTTCTGAGGATGAAGGGTAAGGGAGCACAAGTGAAGCTTCAATTAAGAGGCACATAAAAACCATGGCATGCTTTCTTTACTCAGACTGCTTCTTAGAAGGCAGTAAGAAATATTGCATTGCTCTGGAAAGTATGAAGATGTACCCGAAGTACCAGGCTGCTCAGCCTCAGAAGTTTTCTACTACGTTTTGTTATTATTAACAGTTCCAGGCTCATAAATCATTTAGTAAAAATTTTTGTTCTTGCAAGTCTATCGATGTTGGTAGAAAATAAGTAAACCACCTCTCTCCATTCATTTGTACTGTGTTGAGTCAAAGAACAAACATCTGGGATTTGTTTCATACCTAAAAAGTAGTTTCTTGGAGACAGTCCTTAAACAGTCAAATCAGGAGATTAAAAAAGTACTGAAAATAAACCTTCCAAATCAACTTTCAAATGTGTTTCCCTTCTCCCTACTCTCCGTGATTTTTGAAGAGCTGGAATTAGCAGCCACAGGCCTGGAGCATGGCGCTACTCTCAGACAGGTTTTTTACTGCCATCTGCTGTCCTTTAGAGGATGTTTTTCACTTCAATAATGATATTTTCCTTGTTTTCGCTACGAAATGATTGAGAGGTCAGCCAAGAAAATCCACATTATTAGAGTTTCAGAAGATGAGAAACACAAAAATAAAAAGCAGGCAAGTGAGAGAGGAGAAATGGAGTGATCTGGGTGCAATCCCTCGGAGGAAGAATGAAGGAGCAAATCCATATGCAGAGCTCTATAGGGTCTCACATTATAGATAGTGCCAAACAGTTAGCCAAATGCTGAATTCTGGAAGTGTGATGGCTCTGAGTCTTTCTGAATTGATTTGTTTCCACTTTGTCTCCTATCGTAGACATTTGTCGTGGGCCTGGTAAGGCTTCTTCCTGTTGGCCTCTGACTAGTGGGTATTAATTGAGACTTGGGAGTTTGTATTTTTATGATGGACCATGTATTTGTTATGTAGTGGTGAGAGGATGATCTTTGAGCCCTTCTGGAAGAAATACTTATTTCATGGTTTTTGCATTTGCAGGAGATAAGATCTGGGAATCCAGGAAATCCCTGTTTTCTGTTGCTATGTTCTTAGGAGTTCAGTGGAAATAGATAGCTCTGTGTGAAATGGAAAGCATAGACCCTCTTAAATCAGGGCCTAAAAAGCAAGAACATGGCCTACGCACCAGCCTATCCACCATCTCCTGGGATTTCTGTTGTGACTTCAGAACTACTTCTAGACTGATCTTGTTTGGAATTTGGTCAATATTATAATACACGTGACAATAGTGATTCCAGAGCTGTAGCATTAGGGCTGTAACCTTTTATGACTGTGAAACATTCCCCATAGTGTTTCTCATGGTGTTAAACATAAAAAAAAATGTCTTTAACAATAAGAAATCAAGTGATGTTTGAAGATCTCAATAACTTCAAGGAGCATGTATATAGTACTGCTGCCAAGCCCAATTAGTACTCATCAGCTGTAAAGGCTCAGAGAAATAAGTCTGAAATTGCAATGAGGATTATTAAGGCTTAGTTTAGTTTAATGATGGCATTTGCCAGAGGATCCCGTCTTGTCTGCTGTCCCTTGAAGGCAGCACCAAGAGTGGCTGGCCAACAGCTCCCAACAAGGAGGAGAATTCAGAGGGAAATGCCTGGGCCACATCTGCTTCCCAAAGCCCAGCAGGCACAAGCACTGGGGCTGAGCAGTGCCAGGACACCCCATGGCCCTGCAGACACCGCACAGGGGACACCAGGCCCCGGGCAGCCCCGCACAGCAGCTGAGGCCTCAGGCACCTGCAGGGACAGACAAGGATGTCACCAAGCACTGGACAGGGACATCACTGAGCAACGGGGTGTGATGGCACCAAGCGCTGGATGGGGGCATCACCGAGCAATGGACTGTGACCTCACAGCCCTCGCTGCGGAAATTCAGGTTCCCTCAGAGCATGGCCCATCCTGGCTCATGCCTAGACTCCTGCTGAGCGTCCCTGTGAGGCTTGGAGCACTGAGCAAGGATTAGGTTGGGTTGTGTTGTGGGGCTGCCAGCGGCTGCTCTTGGTGCCCATCCCACAGCACCGCCTGTGTTTCCCCAGCCCTGCATGGCTCAGGAAGCTGGGGCCCCACGGAAAGTGCTCGCAGCAGTGGAGGTGAGCAATGTGGGGGCACCTGGGTCCCCCTGGGGGGCCATGGGATGGGTGCTGGGGCTGGGGAGCTGTGCCATGCAGAGCATGGGAAGGTCAAGCTGTGGGGCCAGGAGGATTTCCTGCTGGCAGACCAGGACATCGCTGCTGCCCACCCCAGGACAGCGAGTGACCACGGCCTCTCTCCTTGCAGTGCAGCACTCGTCGCAGCATCACCAGCGAGGGGGAGTGGCTCCTCATCTCCAGCTCTCCCCCATCAGCCGCAGTGAGTGAACAGCATGGCCACAGAGTCAGACTAGATCTGCCTTGTGTGCCATGAGGCCAGAAGCGATGTAGCCCAAGTGACTCCCTGTCAACACAAATTCTGCTTTGGCTGCCTCACGCAGCAGGCAAGGATAAACCCCATATGCCCACTCTGCAAGACCCAGCTGAACTCCATCCTCTTCTCCGTATGGTCCGATAATGACTTTGTGGAAGTCCTCAGAGAGCCATCAGATGACAGCCAGGGGGACGAAGAGGGGGCTGCAGAAGAGCAGCTCCAAGCATATGTGGCTGGCCTCCTGCCTGAGAACTGGGCAGCCCACTTCAGGGATGAGCCCCAGCTCATTGATGCACTGCGGCCCTGGCTGCTTAGGCAGCTGAGCGAGATGAGTGGGGCTGCCTGGTGGGAGGTGGCTCTGCTGCAGGCCACAGTCATCGCACAGCTGTGCTGCTACGGGCTGCACGAGGAGGCCTTGGTGCAGAAGCTACAGCCGTCTCTGGGAAGGCAGACAGAGCGGTTTGTGCTGCAGCTCATTGATGTAGCTGCACATCACTGCAGTGTGGAGATCCTGCATCAGATGCAGCAGCTGGACTCCCCTGCTGTCAGTGAGTGGGAGAGCAGTGAGGAGTCGGACCCCAAGGACTCCGAAGATGGCAGCGAGCTGGAGAACAGCATGGAGTCTGACCTCAAGGACTCCCAGGATGCTGTGGAGTGGGAAGGCAGTCCCGTGGACACCCCTGGGGAGACTCCTCCCCACCCCAGCACAGTCTCCTCTCACCACACCGGGGACACTGATGATGAGGAGCTCCCCAGCACATTGGAGCCCCTCAAGCAGCTGGGGCAGGCAGCAGCAGCAGAGCCCGTTGCCCAGGGCTACAGCCACAGCCCCTCTGCTCCTGGCCAGGACAGGGAGCGCTCACCTGGGGGGTCCCAAAGAGGAGGGCGGGCAGCGCCCTGGACTCTCCTCAGCCTTGCAAGAGGCCCTCCCCTCCTGGCCCCTCTAGCAGGGCTGATGTCAGC